>CM040934.1:48058025-48100525 GCA_023029165.1 Gobiocypris rarus
GGTCTCCTGATGGGGTTTTGGTTTCCTTGCCACTGTCGCCTCTGGCTTGGCTTGCTCAGTTGGGGAAAAAACTATTTTTCAAATATATTTCAAAATAAATCTAATTATTAAACTAAATTAACCATATAGACCAAATTACTTATCTAATCACTGATCTAAAGCCCACATTGTTACTGTATGATAATCGAAATATATTCTGTTGCATTATTTTTCTGTTTAACACTGTGAAGCTGCTTTGAAACAATCTGCATTGTTAAAAGCGCTATATAAATAAAGTTGACTTGACTTGACCATCACCACAATCATCATCACCACCACCACTATCATCACCATCACCACATCATCATCACCATCAACATCATCACCATCATCACCATCATCATCACCACCATCATATCATCATCACCATCATATCACCATCATCACCATCAACACTATCACCATCAACATCATCATTACATCATCATCACCACCACCACATCATCATCATCACCACCATCATATCATCATCACCATCATATCACCATCAACATCATCATCATCATCACCAACACCATCAACATCATCACATCACCATCATCATATCATCATCACCACCATCATCACCATCATCATCACCATCGCCATCACCACTATCATCATCATAATCACCAGCAACATCATCACCACCACCACATCATCATCACCAACACCATCAACATCATCATCACATCACCATCATCACCACCATCATCATATCATCACCATCACCATTGCCATCACCACTATCATCATCATTATCACCACGCTGTTTTGAAACAATCTGCATTGTTAAAAGCGCTATATAAATAAAGTTGACTTGACTTGACTTGACCATCACCATCATCATCATCACCACCATCACCACCATCACCACAGTCACCATCATCACCACCATCATCACAATCATCACCATCACCACATCCTCATCACCATCAACATCATCACCATCATCATCACCACCACCATCATATCATCATCACCATCATCATCTCCACCATCATATCATCATCACCATCATATCGTCATCACCATCATATCACCATCATCATCAACACCAACAACATCATCACAACACCATCGCCATCACCACTATCACCATCAACGTCATCATCACATCACCATCACCACTATCACCATCATCATCACATCATCATCACCACCACAACATCATCATCACATCATCATCATCACCAACACCATCATCAGCATCATCATCACATCATCATCACCAACACCACCACATCATGATCATTACCAACACCATCACCACTATCACCATCAACATCATCACCACATCATCATCATCACCAACACCATCAACATCATCATCGCATCACCATCATCACCATCACTAACCATCATATCATCATCACTATCATATCACCATCATCATCATCATCACCATCAACACCATCATCATCATCATCACCATCAACACCATCAACATCATCATCGCATCACCATCATCACCATCATCACATCATCATCTCCACCATCATCATTACCATCATCACATCACCATCATCATCACTATCATCATCACGTCACATCATCAGCCTCACATCACATCACCTTCATTATTATCATCATCATCATCACCATCACCATCATCATTATATTACAGTTGATCTTCACAGAAATGATGAATATCTGCTGGACTCTGTGTGAACTTTCTCTGTTCCACGAGTCTGTCATCTATTATCATCTTATTTCAATATCAAGGTGTCATGAGGAAATCAAAAATAAATCTACTTTATGCATTATTCATTCAGAGATATTCATGTTGGGTAAGGTTCTAGCACACTTGCATGTCTAAGTTTGCATAAACACTGATATGTGGAATATCTATGTACTGACTGCATCTAAAACACACAACGTTTTATGAAAATGAGGTTTAATACTGGATTCAGGGAATTATGGTGATCATGTACCTTGTGTAGGAGCTGCTGATGTAGTTGGGCTTGATTTCTTCTGAGAGATTGATCTGCTGACTGGTAAAAGTGTTGATGAATCGACTGCAGAAGATGAATGTTCAGACGCATCATCTGTAGGACATTAACATCATATTTTACAGTAGTAATAGTTGTTTCTCACCTGAACTCTTGACAGTGTATGTGACTGAGGTCTTGAGTTGATCTCTGTGAGTAACTTCACATCTCCACTCTCTGCTGTGATCTTCATTCAGGAGTGTTGTAGTCAGAGTCCTGATACAGCGATCTGGAGCTGATATCTGATATCTGGAGTCTGTCTTAAGATCAACACCAGCCTGATTCACCCACAACAGCTCAATGTCCTCAGAACGGACCCAATCATCACAGGAGAATCCAGGAAATGCATACAACTGACAGGAGAGAGTCACAGAGCGGCCTGGACTGATCTCAGTCTGTGAGAACGAGGAGGATAGAGACACTGAAACACAAGACATACAAAATCATTTGTGTGAGTTGAAACAAATAATCTTCCCTTTTTAAATTGACCATATAATCATAAACTCACCATGAAGAACATGCAGAAAAACACGAGCATCAGGTTCTTGATAGTGTCCATTCACATATTGTCTGCAGATGTAAGATCCATGATCTTCTGTTGTGACGCTGTTGATGTTCAGAGAGCAGTCAGACCCCAGACTCAGTCTCTCATGTCTCTCTGTGTCTTTATTCTTCATCCCTCCATCAATCAGTTCAACTAAAGCTGAATGTCTGAATCTCATATAGATCCATGTAGTTGAGTTGCAGTCGGAAAGAACATTATTACAGGGCAGACGGACATTTTCACCAGAACTGATGAACACATGAGTCTCATTCACTCCACTGGAACCTGAAACACAGAACATTGGAGTGATCATTATAATATTAATCAATTAAAACATAAAACATTCCAGCGGCCATTTCACCCTGTAGCCCAACACTGATTTCCCGCTGAAGCTAAGCAGGGCTGAGCGTGGTCAGGACTTGGATGGGAAACTCCTGGGAAAACTAGGCTTCTGTTGGAAGTGGTGTTAGTGAGGCCAGCAGGGGGCGCTCACCCTGTGGTCTGTGTGGGTCCTAACACCCCAGTATAGTGATAGGGACACTGTCCTGTAACAAGCACCGTCCTTCGAATGAGATGTTAAACCGAGGTCCTGACTCTCTGTGGTCATTAAACATCCCAGGAACATCCCAGGAACCCCGGTGTCCTGGCCAAATTTCCTCCATTTGCCCTTACCAATCACGGCCTCCTAATAATCGGCATCCATTGAATCGGCTCTATCACTCTCTCTCTCCTCCCACCTATCGCTGGTGTGTGGTGAGGGCAGTGGCGCTGTTGTACTGTGGCTGCCGTCACATCATCCCAGTGGAGCTGCACACTGGTGACCCCTGACATGAGTGTAAAGCGCTTTGGGTGTACAGAAGTACATATGAAAACACTATATAAATGCCTCATTTATTCATTCATAAAAAGCAGAATATTCAAATCATAGTCTTTCTTCCTCCCTTAATGCAAACACACTCTCCAGAATGATCTATTGTTCTTCATCCGTGAGCTGCTCAAATCACTCACACACTCTTCATATGAAGATCATTTCTCACCTCAGATGTTTGAGAGACTTATAGTATACAGTATGATCTGTGTGTATCCATACACAACTCTGAGATCACAGCGTGAACACACTGAGCATGATCAAATGAGCTCTTTCCAGACTAACACACTAAATGTCTTCAGAGAAAATACAGATGTGCTTACCTGAGAGAAGAGAAGAGAGAAGGATCAGTCCCAGCAGACACAGATCACACTTATCAGCCATTTCTGTCCCTGTCAGTCTTTCTGTTCTTTATATAGTCCCAGCTCTTCCTTTATCATCATCAGCTCCTCCTGTGGTTGTGAACTTCCTCTGATCTGAGTGTTTAAATCCGGCTAGAGTTGCTGACACTAGACCAGTGTGCCGTTTTACTCTCCGCTTCACAGATGAGGCCGTGAACTCATTTCATCTGCAGAAACCGACTGACCCATATTGGCAAACTGCCGTTCAAGTTTATAACCCTCTCAGGCTCAAATTAGGTTTTAGTCACAGGAAAAATCTGATATTTGGGGGAAATTATCATATGGGGTTGTACAATAGAATCCTGACTTTTTTTTTTTTAGAGAGACCTTCAGATGAAACACTGTTGAACAGTCCTTCAACATTGGCCCAGTTTGGTAATTAGACACTGATGACTGAATTTGATATGAACAATAACTTTTTGTAAACAACTTTTCAAACAATGTAACAAAGTGCTTTTCAGTGGCAGAACAACAACAAAAACAATATTGGATCCAAATCCAATATCTGAAATCCTCATTGAGTAGGGCATGTTTCCAAGTCACTTTTGCCAAGAAACAGTTTTTGTCTTTTGTAAAGCACAGAAGTACTTTGCACTTCAGGCAGGCCATTTGCGTGTAGCCATTCTTGCACAGTCTGCATCGTCCACGTTTCTCAGCATGGATGGGGAAATGATCGCATCGGTCTAATCTGACATCAACTGATGGTGCAGAGATCCTCTGAAGTGGAGGTGGAGGTGGGGCAGCTTGATGGGACGTTGGATCATCTTCCAATGACGGTCGTCCTCTTTTCCTACTGTTCAAGTCAGCCTGTTTGCCAGCCTAGATGAGGGCATCTGCAACTTGAACACGGAAGTCAAGAAGTGGCATATACTTCTTCTCCTGCTTCTGGGTGAGATGACGGCGATAGAGGAGCCAACCATTGATCAGTCAATCAAGTAGTACAAGATGCACAGATACCAACGACGTGTGTGGATGTCAATGCGATAGAGAGCTGCAAACATGTCTGCTAAGTCTACTCCTCCCATGTTGTGGTTGTACACCTTGACAATGTGGGGTCTGTCCACTTCCACATATTCCTTCTTCTCTTTCGACCACCTTCTGCATCTCTCAACAGGTTCAGGTCCAATGAAGGAGGATGCCAGCAACACTGCCTTGTTATCATACCACTTCACGATGGACATCCCACTTGTCTTTTTGTATTTTACTTCATACGCACCACGCCCGGCCTTTGAGAGTTCCTTGTCACTCTTGAGGGTACATCCACGGAGACGGTTACGATTGATGGTAGAAACTGTTAGAATTCCCATTTTCTTCAGTTCCACAATGAGATCAGGGGAAGTGAACCAGTTGTCGAAGAAGCACTTGTAGTTTAGTCCTTTTGGAACTTCTGATACGAGACGAAGCACAACTTCACCAAGTCCACGCTCATTGGTCACGGTCCCTTTTCCAGTGTATACTTCAAAGTCATAGACTAGTCCAGTGACACGTGCACGAGTAAAGACCTTGATTCCCCATTTATGCGGCTTGTTCTTGATATACTGTTTCATTCCAATCTTTCCTTTGAAGGGGATCATCTGCTCATCAATGGAGTGGTTTTCTTCTGGTTCAACCTTCAAACAGTTTGCACAGACTTTCTCAAGAACTGACGCACCTTCCAGACGCACCACTGGACGCACCTTCATAATAGATCGTATCCAGGCTCACCCTTTTGCTTCACATTTGTATTGTCGTTCATGTGGATGTATGTATGCAGATTATCAAATCGCTTACGTACCATGACTGTCGCAATTGGGTCATAGCAGGTTGCTGTCTGCCAGTACATGCGGTACGATGGCATACGTACTACGGTCATCAAGATGTGTAAACCAATGAATTGCTCTATTTCAGAAGGGGTTGTTTTCAGTTCTGGGCCATTCTTCATAACTGCATACAAGTTAGATTGGTTAGAAATATGTTCAAACACAGATTTGTCCATGAACTGATCAAAATACCACTTTGGACTTGGTATTTCGTCTGGGGGAGGTGAGAATGCAGGTCCTCGGAATGAAGAGTCTATGTCAGCTGCTGGGGGTTTCCTCTGCCTCCAAGAAAACTCTTTGTTGACTGGAGCTGGGCCTGGCCGAGGTTCATGGTCATCTGGGACCTCAGTGTCACTGTCTGCATGTATGTTATGAATTTCAACATCAAGGTGGTTGAGATTAGCTTTTGGTATTGCTGCCAGTGGCTTATCATCATCAAAGCTGGAGTCAGACTCGTATGCTTCAGGAGATTCCTCAAAATCTGGATCAGCAATTTTATCATCTGGAATGGATTCTGTGTCAGATAAAGCACCATCAGGAAGGCAAATGTACTCAATGACTACCTAAAACTTTCGTCTGTCTGCCATAACACACTGCAAATCCTGCATAGAGAGTATTCTGTAAGGTAGTTTGCAAAAAAATACTTTGACACAATGATCTGTACTAATAAAAGTGCCATGGAATTTAGGCTACATCAGTTTTCCCCACTGCACAGTCAAATGAACATGGTATTGTGCCATTGCTTTTGATCAAATCTGCCTCTGATTGTTTGTAACTTCACTCCAAATTATTAAATTTTCCATATGATATACCCTCAGTGACACCTCAAAGTAATACGTAAACACTTTTGATAGGAAAATAACCCTAGTATAAACTGTTGCTCAAAATATAGGCAAACTAGGAGATAAAGCATGTGGTATCCAGTGGTACCTCTCTGGCCACACGTTGAAAAAGAGCTGCACCAGGGGAAAAATCCAGAAGAGATAAAATCTACTAATTGATATTTACTGTGTCTATATACATTTATGATTCTTCTTATGCAGTTTTAGTTTCAAATTAAAGGAGGTTGATAGTGATACTTACACGAAATTGATGCCAAGAAAATCGGTTTCAGGGAACCCATGGAAACACATGTTGGAAGTGAGACTACACTGCCATCTGGTGAGCAAGTGGGAAACTGTTTGTTGCTAATGGACAACCAAGTCCTGCATTGGTACTTCTGAGTAAAAAATATGTATCTGGAGTAATAAGGTAGTTAGTTTTTAACTGTTGCAAATCAGCAACGCCTGCCTTGAATGAGACGAGGCTTAAGATAGTCCAGGACTAAAACTAATGTTGGAGCTGTTTTAACTGAAGAATATCTTAAAATATGCCAGTGCCATTGTTTTGTCTCAAAATTCAGTAATGTTTTTTTCCTAAGGCACGTTTATAATAGATAGTCAAATGTCCTGATTGAACTAAAGCCTAATCCTGGATTAATCTAAGCCCTGTCTGTGAAACCAGGCCTAAGTGTGAGCAATGTGAGCATATTATTACTGTGAACTTATTTCATTTACATCCACTAAAACTACGAGTCCGCACTTTTGTAACGCTGCTTTGACCGAGAAGAAGTCTGCTGTGGAGCTCTCTTCAGTGCGGGATCGACAGAAGTGCTCATCGAGGGCACATTTCGACCGCAAAGGGGACGCTCGTGAGCACACTTCTGAATCCTAAAATTACAAATGGGACACCCTACACCCATGGTCTTAGCAGATATGCATACCCGACAGCCATTATGAGTCCGACAGCCAAGCGTGTCATTTGGGACTTTGTTTTGTACCTTTAGATCTTGCAGGTCTTGTAAGGAGTTCCTCCGTCATATCCATTCTGGCTTTCTGTCATCTGGTAATGCAGAATCCCAGTCTTCAGCCTGCATGGAGAGTTCCCAAAGCAACGGCCTGACTTTGATGGTAACAGGAGCAATGAAACCACATGGATCATATAGGCCGTTTACTGTTGACAGTGCACCTCGCCGAGGGAATGGCTCACTATCAATCGCTTGGAAAATAAAGGAGTCTAATGCCAAGTTCCATGACACTCCTTGGCTATGCTCGACCTTCAAAGAAGAGGTCAACATCTGTGATATCCACAGCCCGATCTTCAGGGAGAAGTGCCTCAATCACTGCAGGTCGATTAGACATTATTTTATGTAGCCTAACGTCTTGAGTTTGCTTTATAACACTAATTGCTGCTGCTTCAGTGGGGATTGATTTCAGAGCATCACCAACATTTACTTCACTGTCAAAGTTCTTGTCTTCCTCTTTGGCTGCTCTATGCAAACCATATACAGCAACAGCAGGAGGGCCAAACACATGAACACGCATTCTGTACTCCACTATTTCTTGACCTGGGTCATAGTCTTGATACCAGAGAAAGCGCAGGAAATGCCATATGATCTATAGAGGAGCAGCACCTGAAGCACACTGAATGTTCCTTAAGAGACTGTTGGCGATCTTCAAGACTTCCTCTGAAGCCTCTGCATCTTTTCAGTGGATGAGCCTTTCATGGATGAGACGGTATCGATGAGGATCTACAGATTTTATCCTGTCCGTTGCATCTCTAGACATGTTAACTTGGGTTTTATGAACAGCTATAGAAGTTAGCCTGAATTTATCCGATCTGTCTGTCTTTTCTTCTGGTGATGAACTGATAAAGCTAGGATCTGTTCTCGTTTTAGCTTCTGACCAGGTAAGGTCAGCAAACACTGGGAATGCTGGGAAGGCCACAGAATGCCCTTTCTTATAAATAGATCCATAAGATATCCAAATCTTAGCTTATACAAATCTTTACCTGAAGTTTTAGGGAAGCTTTCCAGTTTGGAGAAGCGAGCTCTTTCAATCGACTCTAAAAAGGTTGAGTCTAGAGGCATTTCCTCTAGCCTCTCCGAAGCCATTTGTAGACCTAATATTAACTGAATTTACTGTTCTGAGATTCTTGATGAGCAAATCCATCTCTTCCTCTGTCTTTAGGTCAAGGTCTGCACTGTTCTTTTGAAAGATGATCTCCAAGCCCAATAATTTATAGGTTTATCATCAAAGACTTCAGTCCAGATGTTTCCAGCTGACTGTGTGCAAGGTATTTGGCCAGGCTGTAAGTGTCTGACATTCGCTCAGGACAGCTTTGCGCATTATAGCTAGATGACTGAAGTCTTACATAGACGGCATTGTGCTGAGGCTGAGCACAAATCAAACATTTTCACTTACAGATACTGCCTTTCAAAGGTCTTTGATAGGCATGATGAAGCTGGATGTCTAAAACCACATGGACTACACCTTACACAACTAAAGCACTGAAGAAATATACTTCCTCTTAAGACAGGAAACTATAGGATAACTGAGGGGAACTCAAAAATAACTATCAAAATACAAGTCCTTGTTTAAACCGAAGTTTAAAGTCCAGCACAGTCAAACAGGCGAGTGAAGAGCATAAGCAGGTCAAACGATAGTCACGCTTAACTGACGAGTCCTTTCTTCCTGTGGGATGGGAGATGATGAGGATATCTGGTGCTGGCAAGAGAAGAGTCTTCTCTTCTAAACAATTGGACACAAATCTACATGATAAGAGAATATCTTGGAAGAAATGTGGGGGCCATGAAGTTTTCATATGGTTACAAAAACAGCCTGTGAACTATGTGTAGAGCCCATCCTGTAAAGATGATGTATGCTGCATTATGTGTGTGGATGAACATGGGTTCTGGGGCAAAAGCCTTGATGTGTGCAACTCGCAAATATGTAGACAGCCAGGGAGTAAATGTCTAAAAAGTTATAAAACAGATACAAATGTACAATAAAAAATATGTGCCATTGATGCAGGTAAACAATGCCATTGACCAAAAAGGAAATGTGTTGACGCAGCTACGAAACCACAACATCAGAAGAGCAAAGAAGACCCTGACACTCTTAGAGAACCGCACATATACTGAACAGAGACAGGGTTAGCCTTGAAATGCAATGGTGTATCTAATCTGGCCCATGCAACCTCCAGCTTGAGAAAGAGGACTGCCCTCAAACTCTGAAAGTATTGTCTCGGTTCACTGCCGTGGAGTTAGAATACTTTTTGTGGTATCATGAGATGAAGATATTTGTATAGAGATATCCGACAGATTTCACAAAGTCAGTCAAGGTTGCCAACCAGTCGCAAAAGTGTGGACCGCTGGGGTTAGGTGTGTTGCTCATGGACACCTCGACACTTGATCAGGTGGAACCGGGGATCTAACCACCAACCTTCCGGTTTGTAGACAATCTACATGAACCACTGAGCCACCCCATGTACTACACAGGAGTGCATAAGCAGGCATATCTGTCCTCTGAGGGTGAAGAGCCAGCTTTGGTGCACTGAACGGAAGGATAACACACCCCACACAGGTAGGCATGGTTGATATCTGAACCGTAGGCCTATGGGGTTACAGTAGGGATCAGTGTAGACCCTGAGATACTATAATCGAGAAAAGAGAACATTATACACCTCCTGAATCTATAACGGTAGAGCTTTTAATAGAGGAAGTGGCTCGAGACCAAGATAGAGTTACGTGGTCATGGTAGAAACCACACAAAAGATGATGTGGTGATGCACAGTGTGAAGGAACGAGTATCTTGAAGAGGTAGGTATCTGAAGGTGAGTAGTCAGGTTCTACCTGACAAGACAGGACAATGAGTCAGTTGCTGCGTCCCAAGTCGCCTACTTATACTACGTCTTAAAAGTATGTACTCTTTTTGTTAAGAAAAAGTACATAATTTTGAGTGTGTAGCAGAAGAGTATGCAAGCTTTGGGACATACTACTTTCATACACAGTTCAAATCCTCCACACTCAGTTTAATCTCCTACCGTATCGGAGAGAAATGTAGAAGCACGTGGGTCTTTAATGCAGAGACTCTCCTCATGTGTTTGCAGTTTAAATATAATGATGCGTTTAAAAGTTAATGGCCGCACGCATCATTACCAAAGTTCACACTGCTGCTGCAGATGAAATATAATGTGGATAACACTGAATAAATATATTTTTGTCAGGTTAAAAACTGATAATTGATCACTCAAACACTTTTATCTAAACCTCTCCATTTAACCGTCGGAGTCGCACATCTGCCATGGTTGTAGTCCTTTAACACTTTTTATCCGCGTTTGTAGTTCTAATCGAATCCTCGTCCAACTCGCAATGGGTTGTGGGTAATATCAGCCATTAGAGTGTGTCGATCTGCATATCTTTGGAATACTCTTTTCAGTATACTACAATTTGGGACATACTAATTCTATTTTTGAATACTATTTAATATGAATAGTATGCAAATTGAGACGCAGGGAAAGTGTGTTTGATGAGTGTGTGACAGGTGTGGCAGGTTAGTGCTGAGGTGATTGGGAGGTCTCACTATTAAACCCAATAACTGTGCTCTTGTAACCCGGCTGTGAGTGAAGGTGAAGTGTGTGAAAGTCATGTTGTGTAAAAATAAACGTAATTATGATCAGGCTGATTTAGAAAAACAAACAAGGTGTCTTTAAAAGGCTTTATTCTTGCAATAAGGTCCCTCTGATATACAGACAATCTGCAGTACAAGATGAGACAAGAAAGGGAAGTCACAATCACATATTTATAGGCCACCCAGAGTCCTAAGTGGATGGGTGGGGGCTTCTTGCTAATCAGAAAAAACACTTCTATGGTATTCAGTCAAGATAAGACACTTCTTACATGGTATTCAGTCAAGATAAGACACTTCTTACATGGTATTCAGTCAAGATAAGACACTTCTTACATGGTATTCAGTCAAGATAAGATACTTCTTACATGGTATTCAGTCAAGATAAGACACTTCTTACATGGTATTCAGTCAAGATAAGACACTTCTTACATGGTATTCAGTCAAGATAAGACACTTCTTACATGGTATTCAGTCAAGATAAGACACTTCTTACATGGTATTCAGTCAAGATAAAACACTTCTTACATGGTATTCAGTCAAGATAAGACACTTCTTACATGGTATTCAGTCAAGATAAGACACTTCTTACATGGTATTCAGTCAAGATAAGACACTTCTTACATGGTATTCAGTCAAGATAAGACACTTCTTACATGGTATTCAGTCAAGATAAAACACTTCTTACATGGTATTCAGTCAAGATAAGACACTTCTTACATGGTATTCAGTCAAGATAAGACACTTCTTACATAGTTATGCAAGACAATTAGTAGCGATCATGCAAAATAAAAAAGAAGCTAAAAAAGGAATGATATAAACATCACTAAATCAGCTTTTACACACAGTCTGAGTCTGTCCGTTACTGTATTTAATATTATATTTAAAGCAGTTTACATATGAGAAAATGACCTTCAACACCGTATGCAAATATCCATAAACCCATAAAAATGAAAATAAATCTGGCCTGTTAATCTTGCTCAGCAGTATTTTATTGTAGCATTGTAGGCATCTCTATTTCCTCTGGCCGCTGCGAGTCCTTTCTCCCTGTAAAATAAAGCCATTGACTGACCTCTGACCTCTGGTGTGTGTTTGTATCAGGAGTGCAGATTGATCCACATCAGATGAGTGTGAATGATCAAACTCACCAGATCTTCTTGCACAGATGATCTGAAGAAGAATCACAGTAGGAGCAGCAAACACTGCCATCTCAACAATACTCACAATCACTGCAGGAAACATGAGAGGAAGAGGAGAAACTGAAGTCAAGGATTCAACTATGAGCATTCACAGACTGACTGATAGTTTCAGTGATATAAAGCTGTCAGAATAAATCAACGTGTCGTACCTCTGATTAATGATCCAGCAGTCACACTGACTTGAGTTTCTCCTGGACCTGTGGATCATGTGTGTTAGTTCAGCTCAAACATAACGCAGAATATACACATCATCAACATCATCATCGCCATCACCACTATCATCATCATAATCACCATCAACATCATCATCATCACCATCATCACCATCACCACAATCATCATCACCACCACCACCACCACCACCACCACCACCACCACCACCATCATCATCATCATCACCATCATCATCATCATCATCATCATCATCATCATCATCATCATCATCATCATAAGCATCAACATCATCAACATCATCACCATCATAATCACCACCATCATCATCATCAACAGCATCACATCATCATCACCACCATCATCACATCATCACCATCAACATCATCACCATCATAATCACTATCATCATCATCATCATCATCATCATCATCACATCATCATCACCACCATCATCACATCATCACCATCACCACCACCAGCACCATCATCATCACCATCATCACATCATCATCTCCATCAACATCAACATCATCATCATCATCATCATCATCATCATCATCATCATCATCACCATCATCATCATCACATCACCACCACCATCATCATCACAACCATATCATCACCACCAGCACCATAATCACCACCAACATCATCATCACCATCATCACCACCATCATCACCACCACCATCATATCATCATCACCACCACCATCATATCATCATCACCATCATATCACCATCATCATCACCACCACATTATATCATCATCACCATCATATCACCATCATCATCACCACCATCAACATCATCATCACATCATCATCACCACATCATATCATCATCACCATCACCATCATCATCATCATCACCATCATCATCACAATCACCACATCATATCATCATCACCATCATCACCATCATCATCACCACCATCAACATCATCATCACCACCATAATCACCATCATCACATCATCATCACCATCACCACATCATATCATCATCACCATCATCATCACTATCATCATCATCACATCATCATCACCATCATCATCACAATCACCACATCATATCATCATCACCATCATATCACCATCATCATCACCACCCGAATCACCATCATCATCATCACATCATTATCACCACATCATATCATCATCATCACCACCATCATATCACTATCATCATCACAATCACCACATCATATCATCATCACCATCATATCACCAGACGCCTGGAACACCTGGCAAACCGTGTGTCTGGAGGCTCTGTCTGTGGAGGACGTGGAAGATTTATTCAGAATTGGAATTGTGATAGTGGGGTCCCTATTCCTCGGCCTTGGGATTGCCCTGACCTATCGGAAGATTGGTAAGACAGCTGCCAGCAAATTCACCCAGGCGCTGTCTGCGGAAATTAATGGGCAGTTCGGGATGTGTGTGACCGACTGAAGGTATTAGATCAGAGAGTGATACTGATTGAGGAACTGAACCGTAACATCTCAGTCCGGACTGCGGATGCGCAGGCAAGAGTGGGCTCCATCGGGGGTCAGGCTGGTGAACTTTTACGGACTCTGACCGGTCTGACTGCGAAGCTGGATGAAATGTCTAAGTCACTGCATGAACCGGTTCGCCAGGAACGCTGAGGATCAGAATGGTTTGATTAATTATGATCCGCCAAATGACCAAGATCAGAAAAAATGGATTAATACAAATTAAAAAGTAACTTCTCCTTCTCCTATCGCTCTCCACGTGACCACGTGTACTGTGTCATGCTATGTTATGCTATGTTATGTTTTTGTTGCATATGTATGCTTGCGAATCTGCTTTCTATATTCTGGTTCAAAGTGGCGCCGCAAATGGCTGCCTCGGTGTGAACCCCTCAGCTGATTATGTTTTCTTGGTCATCGTAGGTCCCATGTCTTGTCACTATGCTGTTGGAACGGAGTAAGAATACCTACTGTTGCACTTGTGTATACAGTTGTGTTTTTGTTGTCATATGTCTCGTGTCATGTTACTATGTTACTATGTTGCTTGGAAGCTTCAGCACCAAAACAAATTCCTTGTGTGTGAAAGCACACTTGGCAATAAAGCTCTTTCTATTCTATTCTATTCTATTCTATTCTATTCTATTCTATTCTATTCTATTCTATTCTATTCTATTCTATGCTATTCTATTCTATTCTATTCTATTCTATTCTATTCTATTCTATTCTTTCTATCACCATCACCATCATCATCACAATCACCACATCATATCATCATCACCATCATCCTCATCACCATCATAATCACCACCATCAACATCATCATCACCACCATAATCACCATCATCATCATCACATCATCATCACCATCACCACATCATATCATCATCATCATCATCATCATCACATCATCATCACATCATCATCACCATCATATCACCATCATCATCACAATCACCACATCATATCATCATCACCATCATATCACCATCATCATCACCACCATCAACATCATCATCACCACATCATATCATCATCACCATCATCATCATCACATCATCATCACCATCATATCACCATCATCATCACAATCACCACATCATATCATCATCACCATCATCATCACCACCATAATCACCATCATCATCATCACCATCACCACATCATATCATCATCACATCATCATCACCATCATCAACATCATCATCACCACCATAATCACCATCATCATCATCATCATCATCACATCATCATCACCATCACCACATCATATCATCATCACATCATCATCACCATCATCAACATCATCATCACCACCATAATCACCATCATCATCATCATCACCATCACCACATCATATCATCATCACCATCATCATCATCATCATCATCATCACATCATCACATCATCATCACCATCATATCACCATCATCATCACAATCACCACATCATATCATCATCACCATCATATCACCATCATCATCACCACCATTAACATCATCATCACCACATCATATCATCATCACCATCATCATCATCATCATCATCATCACCATCATATCATCATCATCATCACCATCATCATCACCCCCATAATCACCATCATCATCATCATCATCACCATCACCACATCATATCATCATCACCACCATAATCACCATCATCATCAAAATCACCACATCATATCCTCATCACCATCATCACCATCATCACCATCATCATCACCACATCAACATCATCATCATCATCATCATCATCATCATCATCATCATCATCATCATCACATCAACTTCATCATCACCATCACCATCATCACCACCACCAGCACCATCATCATCATCATCAGATCATCATCACCACATCATATCATCATCACCATCATCATCATCATCATCATCATCATCATCACCACCACCATTAACATCACCATCATCATCACCACCATCATCACCACCATCAACATCATCATCACATCACCACCATCACATCATCATCATCATCATCATCACCACCACCACCAGCACCACCACCATCACCATCAATATCATCACCACCATCATCATCACCACCATCACCATCATCATCACATCATCATCATCACCATCACCACCACCAGCACCATCATCATCACCAACACCAGCACCATCATCACCATCATCACATCACCATCATCACATCACCATCATCATCATTATCATAATCACCACCATCATCATCACCAGCACCATCACCATCACCACCACCACCAGCACCATCATCATCACCATCATCACATCACCATCATCATCATCACCATCATCATCACATCACACCCCATCACCCTCCCCATCACATCATCATCACATCACCACCATCATCACATCACCACCATCACCATCACCATCACCACCACCATCAATATCATCACCACCATCATCACATCACCATCATCATCATCACCACCATCATCATCACATCATCATCACATCACCACCATCATCACATCACCATCATCATCATCACCACCATCATCATCACCACCATCATCACATCACCATCATCATCATCACCACCATCATCATCACATCATCATCACATCACCACCATCATCACATCACCACCATCACATCATCATCATCATCACCACCACCAGCACCATCATCACCATCACCATCACCATCACCACCACCATCAATATCATCACCACCATCATCACATCACCATCATCATCATCACCACCATCATCATCACATCATCATCACATCACCACCATCATCACATCACCATCATCATCATCACCACCATCATCATCACCACCATCATCACATCACCATCATCATCATCACCACCATCATCATCACATCATCATCACATCACCACCATCATCACATCACCACCATCACATCATCATCATCATCATCATCACCACCACCAGCACCATCATCACCATCACCACCACCATCAATATCATCACCACCATCATCACATCACCATCATCATCATCACCACCATCATCATCACATCATCATCATCATCATAATCATCATCATCATCATCATCATCATCAACATCATCACCATCACCACCACCAGCACCATCATCATCACCATCATTATCACCACCACCATCATCACCATCATCACATCACCATCACCATCATCATCACATCACCATCACCATCACCATCACCATCATCATCATCACATCATCATCACCATCACCATCACCACATCATATCATCATCACATCATCATCACCACCATAATCACCATAATCACCATCACCATCATCATCACAATCACCATATCATATCATCATCAACATCACCACATCACCATCATCATCACCACCATCAACATCATCATCACATCACCACCATCATCACATCACCACCATCACATCATCATCATCATCATCACTACCACCAGCACCATCATCACCATCACCACCACCATCAATATAATCACCACCATCATCATCACCACCATCACCATCATCATCACATCATCATCATCATCATCACCATCACCACCACCAGCACCATCATCATCATCACCATCATCACATCACCATCATCATCATCATCACCACCATCATCATCACCAGCACCATCATCATCACCATCACCACCACCAGCACCATCATCATCACCATCATCACATCACCATCATTATCCTCACTATCACCATCATCATCACCATCACATCCCATCACCCTCCCCATCACATCATCATCACATCACCACCATCACATCATCATCATCATCATCATCATCATCACCACCACAAGCACCAGCAACAGCACCATCATCACCATCACCATCACCATCACCTCCACCATCAATATCATCACCACCATCATCACATCACCATCATCATCACCACCATCACCATCACATCATCATCATCATCATCATCATCATCATCATCATCACCATCACCACCATCATCATCACCATCACCATCATCATCATCATCATCACCATCATCATCACCATCATCATCATCATCATCATCACCATCATCATCATCATCATCATCATCATCATCATCATCATCATCATCACCATCACCACCACCAGCACCATCATCATCATCACATCATCATCACCATCACCACATCATATCATCATCACATCATCATCATCACCATCATCACCATCATCATCACGATCACCACATCATATCATCATCACCATCATCATCACCATCACCATCACCACATCACATCATCATCACCACCATAATCACCATCACCATCATCACCACGATCACCACATCATATCACCATCAACATTATCATCATCATCACATCACCACCATCATCATCATCACATCACCACCACCAGCACCATCATCACCATCACCACCACCATCAATATCATCACCACCATCATCATCACCACCATCACCATCATCATCACATCATCATCATCATCATCATCATCATCATCATCACCAGCACCATCATCATCACCACCACCAGCACCATCATCATCATCATCATCATCATCATCATCATCATCATCATCATCACCAGCACCATCATCATCACCATCACCACCACCAGCACCATCATCACATCACCATCATTATCCTCACTATCACCATCATCATCACCATCACATCCCATCACCCTCCCCATCACACCATCATCATCACCACCATCATCACATCACCACCATCACATCATCATCATCACCACCACCAGCAGCACCATCATCACCATCACCACCATCAATATCATCACCACCATCATCACATCACCATCACCACCACCACCACCATCATCATCATCACCATCATCATCACATCATCATCATCATCATCACCATCACCATCATCATCATCATCATCATCATCATCATCATCACCATCATTATCCTCACTATCACCATCATCATCACCATCACATCCCATCACCATCATCATCAGCACCATCATCATCATCATCACCATCATCACATCACCATCATCATCACCATCAGCATCACATCATCATCATCATCATCACATCATCATCACCATCACCACCACCATCACCAATACCATCATCATCATCATCATCACCATCATCATATTACAGTTGATCTTCACAGAAATGATGAATATCTGCTGGACTCTGTGCTGTGCTGTGTGATGAATATGTGTGAACTTTCTCTGTTCCACGAGTCTGTCATCTATTATCATCTTATTTCAATATCAAGGTGTCAAATATAAAATAAATCTACTTTATGCATTATTCATTCACAGATATTCATGTTGGGTAAGGTTCTAGCACACTTGCATGTCTAAGTTTGCATAAACACTGAAATGTGGAATATCTTTGTACTGACTGCATCTAAAACACACAACGTTTGATGAAAATGAGGTTTAATACTGAATTGAGGGAATTATGGGCTGATGTTATTGTGTTGGGATCAAACTGCTGAAGTGACGGTGATCATGTACCTTTTTTAGGAGCTGCTGATGTAGTTGGGCTTGATTTCTTCTGAGAGTTTGACCTGCTGACCGGAATCAGTGTTGATGAATCGACTGCAGAAGATGAATGTTCAGACGCATCACCTGTAGGACATTAACATCATATTTTACAGTAGTAACCCACCCAACATGTGTATGTGGGGCCCATGTGGATTAATCATGGGCTTCAGGGGTACAGAGAGGCCATGGGCTCAAAATGGGCATCTTTTCTGGGGCCCACTTGGGTGAACTCAGTAGGTCCCACATGTGCAAACCCGGCTGGGCTAGTTGGTTCACTAATGGAAATTTCCAGTAGTCTAATTCATTCACAATCAAGACAAGTGCAAACACAGTACATTTTTGTTGTTATTTTGACACTTGAACACAATTAATGCGACTTCAAACTAATCAAAATCTAAAAATGCAAACACAATTGCAATTTTACCAAATTTTCTGCCATATAAAAGTATCAAGAGCCTGTGGATACAGAGAAAAAAGGCAAAAAAAGTTTTTGTGATCACAGAACAGTGCCATAAAGGGACCATTTTAGCTTTTATTCTAAAAGTGTACACATTCACCTTAATTCTTAATTATTTTGCAGTTGGCGTGAGTCGTTTCTTTGCCATCTGTTTTTGTCTGAACCTCCTGAGCATTTCATCAAGATCAACTAGATGTGGGGCACCAAAAGGCTTTATCTGTGAAAATGGGAATAAAAAATGACAAAATGGCTGATTAATTTGGTCTTTTTCGAAGGGCCGTTGGGCGAGCGATGACAGAGGATTGAGTTTTTTTTTTTTTCTTTGATTTGTTTGTGAAATACATCATCTTTGAGTGTACAGATATGCATATACACTCACCTAAAGGATTATTAGGAGCACACACTAATACTGTGTTTGACCCCCTTCCGCCTTCAGAACTGCCTTAATGTTACGTAGCGTTGAGTCAACAAGGTGCTGAAAGCATTCTTTAGAAATGTTGGCCCATATTGATAGGATAGCATCTTGCAGTTGATGGAGTTTTGTGGGATGCACATCCAGGGCACGAAGCTCGCGTTCCACCACATCCCAAAGATGCTCTATTGGGTTGAGATCTGGTGACTGTGGGGGCCATTTTAGTTCAGTGAACTCATTGTCATGTTCAAGAAACCCATTTGAAATGATTGGAGCTTTGTGACATGGTGCATTATCCTGCTGGAAGTAGCCATCAGAGGATGGGTACATGGTGGTCATAAAGGGATGAACATGGTCAGAAACAATGCTCAGGTAGGCCGAGGCATTTAAACCATGCCCAATTGGCACTAAGGGGCCTAAAGTGTGCTAAGAAAACATCCCCCACACCATTACACCACCACCACCAGCCTGCACAGTGAAAACATCCCCCACACCATTACACCACCACCACCAGCCTGCACAGTGAAAACATCCCCACACCATTACCACCACCACCAGCCTGCACAGTGGGAACAAGGCATGATGGATCCATGTTCTCATTCTGTTTACGCCAAATTCTGACTCTACCATCTGAATGTCTCAACAGAAATCGAGACTCATCAGACCAGGCAACATTTTTCCAGTCTTCAACTGTCCAATTTTGGTGAGCTGGTGCAAATTTTAGCCTCTTTTTCCTATTTGTAGTGGAGATGAGTGGTACCCGGTGGGGTCTTCTGCTGTTGTAGCCCATCCGCCTCAAGGTTGTGTGTGTTGTGGCTTCACAAATGCTTTGCTGCATACCTCGGTTGTAACGAGTGGTTATTTCAGTCAAAGTTGCTCTTCTATCAGCTTGAATCATTCGGCCCATTCTCCTCTGACCTCTAGCATCAACAAGGCATTTTCTCCCACAGGACTGCCGCATACTGGATGTTTTTCCCTTTTCACACCATTCTTTGTAAACCCTAGAAATGGTTGTGCGTGAAAATCCCAGTAACTGAGCAGATTGTGAAATACTCAGACCGGCCTGTCTGGCACCAAAAAACTTTAACTTCAGTTTTTTTATTTTTATACTTTTGTATAAAAATAAGTTGTAAATGTAATTTATTAATTTTCTAATTATTCTAAATAAACCTTGCTTGATAAAGTAAAGCTGGTTTCTGTTGAATACCTTTAACATTTTAGTGGATTACATGTAATGTTTGTATTGTGGGGTTTACTGTAAAATAAGGTAACCCAAACAGAAACTATGCTAGCCCATATATATACCTGTTATGGCCCATAAGAGCCCTACATAACACCTTTCTGGGTCCTGTCATCAACCCATATGGGCAGACCCATGTGGGACCTCCATGGAAACTGAGGACGAAATTAACTGGTTGGGTAACCCAGGTTGGTCCCAGATGTCAGCCCACGTGCAACCCCTTCGGGCCCCACATGGGTGTGTTGGCTGGGAATAGTTGTTTCTCACCTGAATACTTGACAGTGTATGTGACTGAGGTCTTGAGTTTGAGTTTTCTGTGAGTAACTTCACATCTCCACTCTCTGCTGTGATCTTCATTCAGGAGTGTTGTAGTCAGAGTCCTGATACAGGGATCTGGAGCTGATATCTGATATCTGGAGTCTGTCTGAAGATCAACACCAGCCTGATTCACCCACAAAAGCTAATATCCTCAGAACTGAACAAAATACGGCAGGGGATGCAGGATATGAATACAACTGACAGAAGAGAGTCACAGAGCGGCCTGGACTGATCTCAGTCTCTGAGGAGGAGGAGGATAGAGACACTGAAACACAAGACATACAAAATCATTTGTGTGAGTTGAAACAAATAATCTGCCCTTTTTAAATTGTCCATATAATCATAAACTCACCAATGAAAAACATGCAGAGAACACGAGCATCAGGTTCTTGATGGTGTCCATTCACATATTGTCTGCAGATGTATAATCCATAATCTTCTTTTGTGATGTTGTTGATGTTCAGAGAGCAGTCAGACCCCAGACTCAGTCTCTCATGTCTCTCTGTGTTTTTCTTCTTTATCCCTCCATAAATCAGTACAACTGCTGCTGAATGTCTAAAACTGTTAGAGTAGATCCATGCAGTTGATGTGCAGTCAGGAAGAGCATTATTACAGGGCAGACGGACATTTTCACCAGAACTGATGAACACCTCATCCACTCCACTGGATCCTGAAACACAGAACATCTGAGTGATCATTATAATATTAATCAATCAAAACATACCAGCATAAAATCAGATTCAAATCATAGTCTTTTTTTCCTCCCTTAATGCAAACACACTCCCCAGAATGATATTGTTCTTCATCCGAGATCTGCTAAAATCACTCACACACTCTTCATATGAAGATCATTTCTCACCTCAGATGTTTGAGAGACTTACAGTATACAGTATGATCTGTGTGTATCCATACACAACTCTGAGATCACAGCGTGAACACACTGAGCATGATCAAATGAGCTCTTTCCAGACTAACACACTAAATGTCTCTAGAGAAAATACAGATGTGTTTACCTGAGAGAAGAGAAGAGAGAAGGATCAGTCCCAGCAGACACAGATCACACTTATCAGCCATTTCTGTCCCTGACAGTCTTTCTGTTCTAAATTATGTAGTAATGCATTTCTTCCTTTATCATCATGTTCAGATCCTCCTGTGGTTGTGAACTTCCTCTAATCTGACCAACTCAGTGTTGAAATATGGCTATAGTTTCCATACAGTGGCACGAGACCAGTGTGCCATTTTACTCTCTGTAGATTGTGCTTATATAGACACCCGGCTGTGTCCTTAAACTCTGAGGATTGTGCTGTATGGTCTTGAATGGTCTTGGTCTTAGTTTTGTCTTGACTACACCTCTGAGTGATTCTCAACTTTCCTGTAAAAAAATCCCCCTGTAATTCATTGAGTGTTGAATGTAAATCTGGGGATAGAGCTGGGTAGAAACCGCTTACATGTAAAACGATTATATTACACTTTAAAATACTTGTAGTGAGACAACAGTTACTTTTCTTTTGATTAAGCCGACTGCCCTATATTGGCATACTGCCGTTCAAGTTTATAAACTAATATTAATGAGCCTGGTTTCACAGACGAGGCTTAAGATAGTCCAGGACTAAAACTCCGTTTTAACTGAAGAATATCTTCAAATATGTCAGTGCCATTGTTTTGTCTCAAGATTCACTAGATAATGGTGAGGAATGAAATTGCAGCCTATCAGAGATCAGGTAACAGACTGGAAGACTTACATATCCCTCCCCTCAGGAGAAGGGTCGACATGGCAAGTTTTTAAGTTCTGAACATGAAAGGTGTTAACATGACCAGGATCATCAATAAACGAGACGGCACAATTCATAAGTCCTAAACATTTGGTGGGACCCTTCCATTTTGCAGACAGTTTGGCTATAACTCCATCATCTGCCTTGGATAAAGGATGAGCTCTGCCCCAAACTATATCTCCTTCTTGTTTCCTTTTCTGATCATGGTAGCGTTTTTGTTTTGACTGAGCTCTTTCTACATTCTCCTTTACCAAACGGACCAGGCTTTCTTGTCTTTATATTACAACATTAGTAGGACTACTAGGCTGATGAATACCGTAGCTCTTTCCAGCGGTCCCGTTAGATTCCGTCCAAGAGCAATCTCTGAAGGTGTGTATCCAGTACCTTCATGCCATGCATTGTTGATTGCAAATCTAAATACAGCCAACCCCCTATCCCATTGTCGATGGTGATCCTCCACATATGAAGCCATCATTGTCTTCAACTTACGACTGACTCGTTCCAGAAGATTTGTTTGCGGGTGATACGCTGTACTTAGTTTTAGAACTACCCCCCATTGCTTACAGACCAGATTAAGGAGATGGGAGGTAAACTGTATGCCATGGTCTGACACCAGGTAAGCAGGTGTTCTCCATCTTGTTTATATGTCTTCCACTAAAATTCGTGCCATTTGTGGTGCTTTAGCCCTTGGCAAATGGAACAATTCAACCCACTTGGAACAATAATCTACCCCTACCAGTAAATGCTCATTCTGTTTAATGCTCTTAAATAAAGGTCCCATCAAATTTACACCAAGCATGTAACCTGGTTCCACCACAGGGGTTGACTATAAATGATCTGACAGCTTTGAAAGAGAAGGTTTCTATTTCTGACAAATCTGGCATATGTCTTCACGCACACTTGGCCAATTGGCGACTTTCATAAGCCTGAGAAGTGTCTTCAGTTGCACAAAATAAGATTTGTCTGCTCCTCACAATAACCGGTAAGCGCATGCTACAACATATTCTTCTCCATCTGCATCCTGTGTTAACACGGCTCCCACACCAACTTCACTAGCATCCGTTTGTACTTTGAATGGCTTGGTAAAATCAGGTGAAACTAACACAGGTGCATTGGTTGATGCTTGATGGTATCAAAAGCTTTTTGGCAATCATCAGTCCAGGACCATGTGGATTTCTTCTGTTTTAAGGCATGTAGCGGAGCAGCCTTCTCTGAAAATTTGGGGTATAAATCGATGATACCATCCTGACAAACCTAAAAAATGTTGCACATCCTTGAGAGATTGAGGAACAGGAAACTCACACACTGCAGACACCTTGGATGGATCAGTCTTTACTCCTCCGGATATGAAACGTCCTATGAATGTGAGGAATCTCTGAGTAAGGCCTTCATTAAAGAGAGAGCTAAACATCATCAATGTACATAAGACAACATTTTCCTTTCAATTCCTGGAGAACATACTCCATCATCCTCTGGTTAAAATGAAACTGCAGCCTATCAGATATCTGGAAACAGTCTTGAAGATTGTTACAATCTCTAAAAGTTTTAAGGGTTTCTATTTTGTGTTGTACTTAGTGTTGTTATACTTTTGTTAGATTCTCCACTCCTCTTTTTAAATCAGTGGATTATCTAGTGTATGAGCTAGGTTGAATCCTCTCTTGGTTTTGTAATTCATTCAATGTTTTCTTATGTGTTGTAACTGTTTGTATTGATGTACGTTTTCATTTATTTAATAATTTTTGGTTGTCAATTTACCTGGTTTATTTCTTTAGTGTCCCTTGAATTTTGATTTTTCTTTTTGACAACATTGTGAAATATGTTGTATTGATTGTGGCTCAATTTATGTGGTACTGATATTACTTTGAGTTAATTGCATGGCTTAAGACTAGGCTGTGTTGCCCTTGACTGTTTTAGTTGCTTTTATTGCTCACATTTTAAAGTCGCTTTGGATAAAGGCGTCTGCTAAATGACTAAATGTAAATGTAGGAGCTGCAGGCCTTTACTGACCAGGGAGATGACTTCCCCCTTTAGGTGGTGTTGCTTCATTGTGTGTGTGGTCTGCTGTGTACACTGGGGTTTTTCTTTTGGTATGTGAGTGTGCCATGTAGATTAGATCACTTATTATTGAAGAGCTCCATGACTATGTTTGACTGATTTGTTGGACTTTCCCCAAAATTTTGTTGGACTTTCCCAAACTCCCTTAAAACCGCAGTTGTTAAGCCTCTTCTGAAAAAGAGAAATCTGGATAATTCCATATTGAGCAACTACAGACCAATCTCAAATCTCCCCTTCATAGGCAAGATCATTGAAAAAGTTGTTTGAACAAATTCTTAAGCTCAAACAGAGTTCGACACGGCATCATGTATGGTTTCTTTCTTTAATGACCATTTAAAGTCTCAAACATGTAAACAGAAACACAGAGTTCATGAGTTTGTGTCGATGGGCCGAACATCCCGGCTGTGGCTCCGTGAGTCAGGTGGTGTGTGACATCATCAGTCCTGATTGCGCTCGTTCCGGCCTGTCTGCCTGCGTCTCTGCGCTTTGGTGCTTCTGCCCTGTCGGAGCTTGTTGTGGCTGGGGGGCAACTTCCTGTCGCTCTGGTGGTTCCTCCGCCTCATTTCCTGTTTGGACCTCCGTTTGTTCTTCTTCTGTTTCGTGAAGCTGTTGAGCGACGTCGTGAGGCTCTGTATCCTGCAGGAACACACACAAATGACCAATCTGAATCATCTTCACAGAATCATCTGAACTAAACTAAAGAATATGCTTACTGAACACCTGCGCTGAGTCGCCTGCGCTGAGTCGCCTGTGCTCACTGAACACCTGTGCTGAGTCGCCTGTGCTCACTGAACACCTGCGCTGAGTCGCCTGTGCTCACTGAACACCTGCAATCAGTCGCCTGTCTTCACTGAACACCTGCGCTGAGTCGCCTGTGCTCACTGAACACCTGCGCTGAGTCGCCTGTGCTGAATCGCCTGTGCTCACTGAACACCTGCGCTGAGTCGCCTGCGCTGAGTCGCCTGTGCTCACTGAACACCTGTGCTGAGTCGCCTGTGCTCACTGAACACCTGCGCTGAGTCGCCTGTGCTCACTGAACACCTGCGCTGAGTTGCCTGTGCTCACTGAACACCTGCACTGAACCGCCTGTGCTCACTGAACACCTGCACGGAGTCGCCTGTGCGGAATCGCCTGTGCTCACTGAACACACTGAGTCGCCTGTCCTCACTGAACACCTGCGCTGAGTCGCCTGTGCTCACTGAACACCTGCGCTGAGTCGCCTGTGCTCACTGAACACCTGCGCTGAGTCGCCTGTGCTCACTGAACACCTGCGCTGAGTCGCCTGTGCTCACAGAACACCTGCGCTGAGTCGCCTGTGCTCACTGAACACCTGCACTGAGTCGCCTGTGCTCACTGAACAGTTGCACTGAGTCGCCTGTGCTCACTGAACACCTGCGCTGAGTCGCCTGTGCTCACTGAACACCTGCGCTGAACCGCCTGTGCTCACTGAACAGTTGCACTGAGTCGCCTGTGCTCACCTGAACACCTGCGCTGGGCCTGTGCTCACTGAACACCTGCGCGGAGTCGCCTGTGCTGAATCGCCTGTGCTCACTGAACACCTGCGCTGAGTCGCCTGTGCTCACTGAACACCTGCGCTGAGTCGCCTGTGCTCACTGAACACCTGCGCGGAGTCGCCTGTGCTGAAACGCCTGTGCTCACTGAACACCTGCGCAGTGTCGCCTGTGCTGAATCGCCTGTGCTCACTGAACAGTTGCACTGAGTCGCCTGAGCTCACTGAACACCTGCGCGAGGTCGCCTGTGCTCACTGAACACCTGCGCGGAGTCGCCTGTGCTGAATCGCATGTGCTCACTGAACACCTGCGCTGAGTTGCCTGTGCTCACTGAACACCTGCGCGGAGTCGCCTGTGCTGAATCGCCTGTACTCACTGAACACCTGTGCTGAGTCGCCTGTGCTCACTGAACACCTGCGCTGAACCGCCTGTGCTCACTGAACACCTGCGCGGAGTCGCCTGTGCTGAAACGCCTGTGCTCACTGAACACCTGCGCAGTGTCGCCTGTGCTGAATCGCCTGTGCTCACTGAACAGTTGCACTGAGTCGCCTGAGCTCACTGAACACCTGCGCGAGGTCGCCTGTGCTCACTGAACACCTGCGCGGAGTCGCCTGTGCTGAATCGCATGTGCTCACTGAACACCTGTGCTGAATCGCCTGTGCTCACTGAACACCTGTGCTGAATCGCCTGTGCTAACTGAACACCTGCGCTGAGTCGCCGGTGCTGAGTCGCCTGTGCTCACTGAACACCCGCGCTGAACCGGCTGTGCTCACTGAACACCTGCGCGGAGTCGCCTGTGCTCACTGAACACCTGCGCTGAGTCGCCTGTGCTCACTGAACACATGCGCGGAGTCGCCTGTGCTGAGTCGCCTGTGCTCACTGAACACCTGTGCTGAGTCGCCTGTGCTGAGTCGCCTGTGCTCACTGAACACCTGTGCTGAACCGCCTGTTCTCACTGAACAGTTTCACTGAGTCGCATGTGCTCACTGAACACCTGCGGAGTCGCCTGTGCTCACTTAACACCTGCGCTGAACCGCCTGTGCTCACTGAGCACCTGCGCTGAACCGCCTGTGCTCACTGAGCACCTGCGGTGAGTCGCCTGTGCTCACTGAACACCTGCGCTGAGTTGCCTATGCTCACTGAACACCTGCGCTGAATCACCTGTGCTCACTGAACACCTGCGCTGAGTCACCTGTGCTGAATCGCCTGTGCTCACTGAACATCTGCACTGAATCGCCTGTGCTCACTGAACACCTGTGCTGACTCGCCTGTGCTCACTGAACATCTGTGCTGAGTCGCCTGTGCTCACTGAACACCTGTGCTGAATCGCCTGTGCTCACTGAACACCTGCGCTGAGTCACCTGTGCTCATTGAACACCTGTGCTGAATCGTCTGTGCTCACTGAACACCTGTGCTGAATCGCCTGTGCTCACTGAACACCTGTGCTGAATCGCCTGTGCTCACTGAACACCTGTGCTGAATCGCCTGTGCTCACTGAACACCTGTGCTGAATCGCCTGTGCTCATTGAACACCTGTGCTGAATCATCTGTGCTCACTGAACACCTGTGCTGAATCGCCTGTGCTCACTGAACACCTGTGCTGAATCGCCTGTGCTCACTGAACACCTGTGCTGAGTCGCCTGTGCTCACTGAACACCTGCGCTGAACCGCCTGTGCTCACTGAACACCTGCGCGGAGTCGCCTGTGCTGAAACGCCTGTGCTCACTGAACACCTGCGCAGTGTCGCCTGTGCTGAATCGCCTGTGCTCACTGAACAGTTGCACTGAGTCGCCTGTGCTCACTGAACACCTGCGCGAGGTCGCCTGTGCTGAATCGCCTGTGCTCACTGAACAGTTGCACTGAGTCGCCTGTGCTCACTGAATACCTGCGCTGAGTCGCCTGTGCTCACTGAACACCTGCGCTGAGTCGCCTGTGCTCACTGAACACCTGCGCTGAGTCGCCTGTGCTCACTGAACACATGCGCGGAGTCGCCTGTGCTGAGTCGCCTGTGCTCACTGAACACCTGTGCTGAGTCGCCTGTGCTCACTGAACACCTGTGCTGAACCGCCTGTGCTCACTGAACAGTTTCACTGAGTCGCCTGTGCTCACTGAACACTGAGTCGCCTGTGCTCACTGAACACCTGCGCTGAACCGCCTGTGCTCACTGAACACCTGCGCTGAACCGCCTGTGCTCACTGAGCACCTGCGGTGAGTCGCCTGTGCTCACTGAACACCTGCGCTGAGTTGCCTATGCTCACTGAACACCTGCGCTGAATCACCTGTGCTCACTGAACACCTGCGCTGAGTCACCTGTGCTGAATCGCCTGTGCTCACTGAACATCTGCACTGAATCGCCTGTGCTCACTGAACACCTGTGCTGACTTGCCTGTGCTCACTGAACATCTGTGCTGAGTCGCCTGTGCTCACTGAACACCTGTGCTGAATCGCCTGTGCTCACTGAACACCTGCGCTGAGCCACCTGTGCTCATTGAACACCTGTGCTGAATCGTCTGTGCTCACTGAACACCTGTGCTGAATCGCCTGTGCTCACTGAACACCTGTGCTGAATCGCCTGTGCTCACTGAACACCTGTGCTGAATCGCCTGTGCTCACTGAACACCTGTGCTGAATCGCCTGTGCTCACTGAACACCTGCACTAAGTTGCCTGTGCTCACTGAACACTGAGTCGCCTGTGCTCACTGAACACCTGCACTAAGTCGCCTGTGCTCACTGAACACCTGCGCTGAGTCACCTGTGCTGAATCACCTCTGCTCACTGAACACCTGCACAGAGTCACCTGTGCTCACTGAACACCTGTGCTGAGTCCCCTGTGCTCACTGAACGCCTGTGCGGAGTCGCCTGCGCTAACTGAATCACCTGCACTGTATCCCTGTTTATCAGTGTATAAAGTGCTATATAGATAAATATGACTGGAATATGAACACAGATGAATGAATAATCTTTACTTCTTGGACAGGAGCGGGTTTCCAGCAATCTTGGGAAGGGCTTTTGTCTCCTCCTCTTCATTCTGCTCATCTCTCTGTGAAACGACACACACACACACAAACCATCACCCAACCGAACATTGTTCACACACCCGTGAGGAGCCGGTCAGTGCCGCTCACCTGCTGCGGTTCCAGTAATCTGTCTGCTGATAGGTCGAGGTCGCTGATGGTCGTGACGGTGACTGTGTGGTTGGGATGATCGTACTGAACGCTCTCAGTCGTGGCTGTGATCGCGTCCTCCAGCTCGTCCGCTTCATCTAAACACACACACACACACACGTCACATGAGGCAAACCCCTGTATAATAAAATAGTGTACTTATGTTGTCTTATTTTTCCTAGACAAAGGCATATAAACCTGCGTGTCGTCAGCATAACAGTGAAATGAGACATTGCGTTTCATAAAAGTAGAACCCAGAGGAAGAAGAAGAGAATAGGACAGAAGCCAAGACAGAACCCTGAGGCACACCGCAGGATAAAAGAGGACAAATGTCCATCAGTTAAAAGAGATCTGAACCGGAGACAGATTTGACAGAGGTACAGAGGGTAGGTGAACTCATCTCTAGGCCTGTCACGATAACAAATTTTGCTGGACGATAAATTGGCCAAGAAATGATTGCGATAAACGATAATATTGTCATTCTGAGACCATTTTCATATAAAATAATTATAGTCATAATAATGCGTGTACACTGTGCCGGGGGGGGGGGCAAGGTTTAGCGAGGTCTGTGACAGGAGAGATAGTCGGGAGACAGGTGCGCAGTAAGCGGGTCAAGTGCAAATGATGAACACCTGTGTCTTGTTCCAGTAATGGGCATGGAGAGACCATATAAACCACCAGGAAGAGGTGTTCGGGGAGAGAGACTGTCTGGAGGCTTGGGAACCACACGAGGAGACTGACACAGCACTGGAGAGTTGTTGGACTGAGCATTGAGAAACCTTTAAGTTTATTTGTAACGCCAGTGGGCGGGACTTATATTCTGTGACAAAAAGAGTATAATAAAAGTAACCCAAGTCTCCAGCAAGCCGACCCTGCCTTCTTCCTTCCTTGTTACGACTGAGCTTCATTACATACACCTTTTCAAAGATCCCCCTGAATGAGTCAGAGCTGATGATGAGTCGAGCACCCCCTGAACGAGTCAGAGCTGATGATGAGTCAAGCACCCCCTGAACCCGAATGAGTCAGAGCTGATGACGAGTCAAGCACCCCTGAACGAAGTCAGAGCTGATGATGAGTCGAGCACCCTTGAACCCCTGAACGAGTCAGAGCTGATGATGAGTCAAGCACCCCCTGAACCCGAATGAGTCAGAGCTGATGACGAGTCAAGCACCCCCTGAACGAGTCAGAGCTGATGATGAGTCGAGCACCCCCTGAACTCCCTGAATGAGTCCGAACCAGTCAGAGCTGATGATGAGTCGAGCACCCCCTGAACCCCTGAACAAGTCCGAGCTGATGATGAGTCGAGCACCCCTGAACGAGTCTGAGCTGATGAGGAGTCGAGCACCCCCTGAACCCCTGAACAAGTCCGAGCTGATGATGAGTCGTGCACCCCCTGAACCCCTGAACGAGTCCGAGCTGATGATGAGTCGAGCACCCCTGAACGAGTCAGAGCTAATGATGAGTTGAGCACCCCTGAACCCCCTGAACGAGTCCGAGCTGATGATGAGTTGAGCACCCTGAACGAGTCTGAGCTGATGAGGAGTCGAGCACCCTGAACCCTGAACCAGTCAGAGCTGATGATGAGTCGAGCACCCCTGAACCCCTGAACAAGTCCGAGCTGATGATGAGTCGAGCACCCCTGAACGAGTCCGAGCTGATGACGAGTCGAGGACCCCCTGAACGAGTCAGAGCTGACGATGAGTTGAGCACCCCTGAACCCCTGAACGAGTCCGGAGCTGATGATGAGTCGAGGACCCCCTGAACGAGTCAGAGCTGACGATGAGTTGAGCACCCCCTGAACCCCCTGAACGAGTCCGAGCTGATGATGAGTCGAGGACCCCCTGAACGAGTCAGAGCTGACGATGAGTTGAGCACCCCCTGAACCCCTGAACGAGTCCGAGCTGATGATGAGTCGAGGACCCCCTGAACGAGTCCGAGCTGATGATGAGTTGAGCACCCCCTGAACCCCCTGAACGAGTCCGAGCTGATGATGAGTCGAGGACCCCCTGAACGAGTCCGAGCTGATGATGAGTTGAGCACCCCCTGAACCCCTGAACGAGTCCGAGCTGATGATGAGTCGAGGACCCCTGAACGAGTCAGAGCTGACGATGAGTTGAGCACCCCTGAACGAGTCAGAGCTGACGATGAGTTGAGCACCCCCTGAACGAGTCAGAGCTGACGATGAGTCCAGCACCCCCTGAACGAGTCTGAGCTGATGATGAGTCCAGCACCCCTTGAACCCCTGAACGAGTCCGAGCTGATGATGATTCGAGCACCCCTGATCGAGTCCGAGCTGATGAGTTGAGCACCCCCTGAACCCCCTGAACGAGTCCGAGCTGATGATGAGTTGAGCACCCCCTGAACGAGTCCGAGCTGATGATGAGTCGAGCACCCCCTGAACGAGTCCGAGCTGATGATGAGTCGAGCACCCCTGAATGAGTCCGAGCTGATGATGAGTTGAGCACCCCTGAACGAGTCCGAGCTGATGATGAGTTGAGCACCCCTGTAATGCAGTCCGAGCTGATGATGAGTTGAGCACCCCTGAACGAGTCCGAGCTGATGATGAGTCGAGCACCCCCTGAACGAGTCCGAGCTGATGATGAGTCGAGCACCCCCTGAACGAGTCCGAGCTGATGATGAGTCGAGCATCCCCTGAACCCCCTGAATGAGTCCGAGCTGATGATGAGTCGAGCAACCCCTGAACCCCTGAACGAGTCCGAGCTGATGATGAGTCGAGCACCCCTTGAACCCCCTGAATGAGTCTAAGCTGATGATGAGTCGAGCACCCCTTGAACCCCCTGAATGAGTCTAAGCTAATGATGAGTCGAGCACCCTTGAACCCCTGAACGAGTCCGAGCTGATGATGAGTCGAGCACCCCTGAACCCCTGAACGAGTCCGAGCTGATGATGAGTCGAGCACCCCCTGAACGAGTCCGAGCTGATGATGAGTCGAGCACCCTTGAACCCCTGAATGAGTCTAAGCTGATGATGAGTCGAGCACCCCTTGAACCCCTGAATGAGTCTAAGCTAATGATGAGTTGAGCACCCCCTGAACCCCTGAACGAGTCCGAGCTGATGATGAGTCGAGCACCCCTAAACCCCTGAACGAGTCCGAGCTGATGATGAGTCGAGCACCCCCTGAACGAGTCCGAGCTGATGATGAGTCGAGCACCCCCTGAACGAGTCCGAGCTGATGATGAGTCGAGCACCCCTGAATGAGTCCGAGCTGATGATGAGTCGAGCACCCCTGAACGAGTCCGAGCTGATGACGAGTCGAGGACCCCCTGAATGAGTCCGAGCTGATGATGAGTCGAGCACCCCCTGAACCCCTGAATGAGTCCGAGCTGATGATGAGTCGAGCACCCCCTGAACCCCCTGAATGAGTCCGAGCTCAGTGATTCTAAAGCCCAGAGCTCCAGCTCTCAGTGACAGCCGCTCACTCACCCAGAGCCTCACGGCGCTCCTGCAGCATCTTCAGATACTCCCGGTGTCTCTGGAGGAAGATCAGACAGGAACATTATCATCATCATCATCATCACCGCCATCTTCATCATCACAATCCTCCTCCTCACCTCCTCTCTGATGCGCTTCTGTTCCTCCTTCAGCTTGTTCTTCATCTCCTCCAGTGCCGCTTTCCGCCGCTCCACCTTACGCTTGTGGAAACCCGTCAGGAAATCCCTAACACATTCAACACGCACAGTTTGACATTATATATATACACTGTGACAATATATATATATATATATATATATATATATATACACTGTGACTTCATAAATACACTGTGACTCCATTATATACACTGTGACATACACTCACCTAAAGGATTATTAGGAACACCTGTTCAATTTCTCATTAATGCAATTATCTAATCAACCAATCACATGGCAGTTGCTTCAGTGCATTTAGGGGTGTGGTCCTGGTCAAGACAATCTCCTGAACTTCAAACTGAATGTCAGAATGGGAAAGAAAGGGGATTTAAAGGATTAGTTCACTTTTAAATAAACTTTTGCTGATAATTTACTCACACCCATTTCATCCAAGATGTCCATGTCTTTCTTTCTGCAGTCGAAAAGAAATCAAGGTTTTTGATGCAAACATTTCTCCTTATAATGGAGGCAATGGACCCCAAACGGTTAAAGGTCCGAATGACAGTTTCAGTGCAGCTTCAAAGGGCTTTAAACCACACAGACGATGAATAAGGGTCTTATCTGCCAAGCGATCAGTTTCTGCGAGAAACCGAGCAGTATTTATGCTATTATTTGACCTCTTATCAGACAAACGTGATCATGTCTGAGCTCCGCCATAACTTCCGCCAAGTGAGGTCAAATACGAGCGTGGTCATAGATGTATACGTAGATGCCTCATTAGCGCCTGCATGGATCAGTAGAACGAGGCATCTACAATCGAGCTGATGATATCTATGACCACGCTGATTTGACCTCACTTATGGAAGTTATGGCGGAGCTCAGAGATGATCACGCTAGTCTAATAAGAGGTAAAATAATAGCATAAATACTGCTCGGTTTCTCGCAGAAACTGATCGTTTGGCTAGATAAGACCCTTATTCATCGTCTGGTATCGTTCAAAGCCCTTTGAAGCTGTACTGAAACTGTCATTTGGACCTTGAACCGTTTGGAGCCCACTGAAGTACATTATATGGAGAAAACCCCTGGAATGTTTTCATCAAAAACCTTAATTTCTTTTCGACTGCAGAAAGAAAGACATGGACATCTTGGGGGACATAGGGGTGAGTAAATTATCAGCAAAAGTTTATTTAACAGTGAACTAATCCTTTAAGCTATTTTGAGCGTGGCATGGTTGTTGGTGCCTGGGATTTTCACACACAACCATTTCTAGGGTTTACAAAGAATGGTGTGAAGAGGGAAAAAAAATCCAGTATGCGGCAGTCCTGCGGGAGAAAATGCCTTGTTGATGCTAGAGGTCAGAGGAGAATGGGCCGACTGATTCAAGCTGATAGAAGAGCAACTTTGACTGAAATAACCACTCGTTACAACCGAGGTATGCAGCAAAGCATTTGTGAAGCCACAACACACACAACCTTGAGGCGGATGGGCTACAACAGCAGAAGACCCCACCGGGTAACATTCATCTCCACTACAAATTGGAAAAAGAGGCTACAATTTGCACAAGCTCACCAAAATTGGACAGCTGAAGACTGGAAAAATGTTGCCTGGTCTGATGAGTCTCGATTTCTGTTGTGACATTCAGATGGTAGAGTCAGAATTTGGCGTAAACAGAATGAGAACATGCATCCATCATGCCTTGTTACCACTGTGCAGGCTGGTGGTGGTGGTGTAATGGTGTGGGGGATGTTCCCACTGTGCAGGCTGGGGGTGGTGGTGTAATGATGTGTGGGATGTTTTCACTGTGCAGGCTGGTGGTGGTGGTGTAATGGTGTGGGGATGTTTTCACTGTGCAGGCTGGTGGTGGTGGTGTAATGGTGTGGGGGATGTTCCCACTGTGCAGGCTGGTGGTGGTGGTGTAATGGTGTGGGGGTGTTTTCACTGTGCAGGCTGGTGGTGGTGGTGTAATGGTGTGGGGGATGTTTTCACTGTGCAGGCTGGTGGTGGTGGTGTAATGGTGTGGGGGATGTTTTCACTGTGCAGGCTGGTGGTGGTGGTGTAATGGTGTGGGGATGTTTCTTGGCACACTTTAGGCCCCTTAGTGCCAATTGGGCATGGTTTAAATGCCACGGCCTACCTGAGCATTGTTTCTGACCATGTCCATCCCTTTATGACCACCATGTTCCCATCCTCTGATGGCTACTTCCAGCAGGATAATGCACCATGTCACAAAGCTCCAATCATTTCAAATTGGTTTTGAACATGACAATGAGTTCACTGAACTAAAATGGCCCCACAGTTACCAGATCTCAACCCAATAGAGCATCTTTGGGATGTGGTGGAACGGAGCTGTGCCCTGGATGTGCATCCCACAAATCTCCATCAACTGCAAGATGCTATCCTATCAATATGGGCCAACATTTCTAAAGAATGCTTTCAGCACCTTGTTGAATCAATGCCACGTAGAATTAAGGCAGTTCTGAAGGCGAAAGGGGGTCAAACACAGTATTAGTGTGTGCTCCTAATAATCCTTTAGGTGAGTGTATACACCCTATATATATACACACACATACATTATATATACAGGTCCTTCTAAAAAAAAATAGCATATTGTGATAAAGTTCATTATTTTCCATAATGTAATGATAAAAAATTAACTTTCATATATTTTAGATTCATTGCACACCAACTGAAATATTTCAGGTCTTTTATTGTTTTAATACTGATGATTTTGGCATACAGCTCATGAAAACCCAAAAATCCTATCTGAAAAAAATTGCTTATTTCATCCGACCAATAAAAGAAAAGTGTTTTTAATACAAAAAAAGTCAACCTTCAAATAATTATGTTGAGTTATGCACTCAATACTTTGCAGAAATGACTGCTTCAATGCGGCGTGGCATGGAGGCGATCAGCCTGTGGCACTGCTGAGGTGTTATGGAGGCCCAGGATGCTTCGATAGCGGCCTTAAGCTCATCCAGAGTGTTGGGTCTTGCGTCTCTCAACTTTCTCTTCACAATATCCCACAGATTCTCTATGGGGTTCAGGTCAGGCCAATTGAGCACAGTAATACCATGGTCAGTAAACCATTTACCAGTGGTTTTGGCACTGTGAGCAGGTGCCAGGTCGTGCTGAAAACTAAATCTTCATCACCATAAAGCTTTTCAGCAGATGGAAGCATGAAGTGCTCCAAAATCTCCTGATAGCTAGCTGCATTGACCCTGCCCTTGATAAAACACAGTGGACCAACACCAGCAGCTGACATGGCACCCCAGACCATCACTGACTGTGGGTACTTGACTCTGGACTTCAGGCATTTTGGCATTTCCTTCTCCCCAGTCTTCCTCCAGACTCTGGCACCTTGATTTCCCAATGACATGCAAAATTTGAGCGCCAGTCCAGTGCTGCTTCTCTGTAGCCCAGGTCAGGCGCTTCTGCCGCTGTTTCTGGTTCAAAAGTGGCTTGACCTGGGGAATGCGGCACCTGTAGCCCATTTCCTGCACACGCCTGTGCACGGTGGCTCTGGATGTTTCTACTCCAGACTCAGTCCACTGCTTCCGCAGGTCCCCCAAGGTCTGGAATCGGTCCTTCTCCACAATCTTCCTCAGGGTCCGGTCACCTCTTCTCGTTGTGCAGCGTTTTTCCTTCCCACAGACTTCCCACTGAGGTGCCTTGATACAGCACTCTGGGAACAGCCTATTGGTTCAGAAATGTATTTCTGTGTCTTCCCTCTCGCTTGAGGGTGTCAATGATGGCCTTCAAAACTTTTATCACAATATGCTAATTTTTTGAGAAGGACCTGTATGTGTGTATATATATACACATGCATACATACACACACACACACACACACACACACACACACACACACACACACACACACACACACACACACACACACACACACACTCATACTGTGACTTCATTATATATGCACAGTGACATCATTATATATGCACACTGTGACTTCATTCTATATGCACACTGTGACGACATCATTATATATGCACACTGTGACATCATTATATATGCACACTGTGACTTCTTTCTATATGCACAGTGACGACATCATTATATATGCACACTGTGACTTCATTATATATGCACACTGTGACATCATTCTATATGCACACTGTGATATCATTATGCACACTGTGACTTCATTCTATATGCACACTGTGACGACATCATTATATATGCACACTGTGACATCATTATATATGCACACTGTGACTTCTTTCTATATGCACAGTGACGACATCATTATATATGCACACTGTGACTTCATTATATATGCACACTGTGACATCATTCTATATGCACACTGTGATATCATTATGCACACTGTGACTTCATTCTATATGCACACTGTGACATCATTATATATGCACACTGTGACTTCTTTCTATATGCACAGTGACGACATCATTATATATGCACACTGTGACTTCATTATATATGCACACTGTGACATCATTCTATATGCACACTGTGATATCATTATGCACACTGTGACTTCATTCTATATGCACACTGTGACATCATTATATATGCACACTGTGACTTCATTATATATGCACACTGTGACATCATTCTATATGCACACTGTGACATCATTATATATGCACACTGTGACTTCATATATATATATATATATATATATATATATATATATACACTTTCTATATGCACACTGTGACATCATTATATATGCACACTGTTACATCATTATATACAGTGGGTATGGAAAGTATTCAGACCCACTAACATTTTTCACTCTTTGTTATATTGCAGCCATTTGTTAAAATCATTTAAGTATTTTTTCTCATTAATCTACACACAGCACCCCATATTGACAGAAAAGCACACACCTTTTGACATTTTTGCAGCTTTATTAAAAAAAGACAAACTGAAATATCACATGGTCCTCAGTATTCAGACCCTTTGCTGTGACACTCATATATTTAACTCAGGTGCTGTCCATTTCTTCTGATCATCCTTGAGATGGTTCTACACCTTCATTTGAGTCCAGCTGTGTTTGATTACACTGATCGGGCTTGATTAGGAAAGCCACACACCTGTCTATATTAGACCTTACAGCTCACAGTGCATGTCAGAGCAAATGAGAATCATGAGGTCAAAGGAACTGCCTGAAGAGCTCAGAGAGAGAAGTGTAGCAAGACACAGATCTGGACAAGATATACATAATATAACAGAGAGAGAAACATTTAAGGTGGGATGAATACTTTCTGTAATCACTATACACTGAATATATATATATACTCACACACAATGTGACGTGTGTTATGCATTAAGTGGGCTTGTGTATTATGTGTGTGTACACATTAAGGTCACAGTATTTAATCCCCGTATAACTGATTTACTGTTGCTTTGTAATTCTGTCTCATCAACTCATCTGCTATTAAAGTCACTTACTGTCTGTCTTCATCGTCGAACATCAGCACACATTTACGCTGCTTCTGTTTCGCTCCACTTCTAGACTTTGATTTCGGAGTAAATTTGCCGTTTTTCGCCATTTTCCACTAGTTTTACTAACACACGTGTGACGCGCGGCGACACTTCCGCTTCTGGGAGCTGCCGGAAGCGCCAAAATAAAGGTCCTCCTCAGAACACGCCTTCAAAATCAAAGTCCCCTGTAGAAACGCTTTAAACGACTGTTAGGTCATGCTAGTGTGGGTTTTAGAAAACAAATACTGTCCACTTAATCGTTTACAGTGCTGTATAACGGCTTCACACCTCAAATTAATGACTCAGGAGACGCCCCTTTCAGCCGATTGGTCAAGCAAATATATACATATATCAAAATGCTTTTTTATTAACAAAAGTGATAACGACATATGTCAAAATAACGAGAGATTATAACGAAATAATGAGATATATTTTCTTTTTCTGCACCAAATTAAGTCCCCCTGAAGTCTTACAAACTTACAAAGTCCCCCTGAATCCCCCTTACAAACGTGTCTCATGCTGTTTCCATAGGTAATAAACCCACAGAGAATGTGTTTCAGATTGACATGCATGATCATTAGCGTAGACATCAGCAGTTGAAGCACTTATCAAACCTGCACACACACACGTGATGGTTCTTCAACGGCATCTGCATTTTATTACAAAACAAAAGTCAAAAGACGTAGAAATTCAGACAAACATGTGAAGGAAAGAGCGAATGTGACGGAGCTGCGGAGAGAGATATTATAGTTAGATATTAAAACACAAGCAGAACCTATTAAAACACTACACACACACGCGCTTGTGTTCATATTCCTCTATTTACAGCTCATATCTGTGTGTGACATCATCATCATCACGTGCTGTCATAATAAAAGTCCTGCGCTCACATTTCCAAATATATAAAAAAATAAAGACAAGCTACTGAGGCAAAATAACTAAAACACACAGGAAGCTAAATATGACGCAATTACACACGTGAAGCATGAGACTCGTCATGGGAAATAATTATATGCGCTCTATAAGACTTTGGTCTATAAGACAGTTCTGTACAACGTGTGTGTGTGTGTGTGTGTGTGTGTGTGTGAGGTAGCTGCAGAAAGATTAACTGTTTATTTACTAGATCAGACACTGACTGAACCGTATGTGTGTGTGTGTGTGTGTGTGTAACTAACATGCATCTAATATTAACAGTACAGATTTTCTGTGTGTGTTTGAGTGTGTGTGTGTGTGTTATGACGATGGTGGTGGTCCCTCCCCAGGCGCAGCAGTGTGTGTGTGTGTGTGTGTTATGACGCAGCGATGGTGGTCCCTCCCCCCAGGCGCAGCAGTGTGTGTGTGTGTGTGTGTGTGTTATGACGCAGCGATGGTGGTCCCTCCCCCCAGGCGCAGCAGTGTGTGTGTGTGTGTGTGTGTGTGTGTGTGTTATGACGCAGCGATGGTGGTCCCTCCCCCCAGGCGCAGCAGTATCTGTTGGCAGTCCTGCAGTGAGCGCCGGTCCCCGACTCTCTCCAGCGTGCGCTTGGCTTCGGCCAGCAGGCGAGCGCGGTGACCCGGCGGGGTCAGGAGCGGCAGCGGCAGGTGACGACACGCCAGCAGGATGGCATGAGCTCTCTCACGCTCACCGCCGTCTGCTGCAAAACACACACACACACACACACACACACACTTAGTACATGCGTTCATGAGCTCAAGGCTAGATTATTGTAATGCTCTACTGGGTGGTTGCCCTGCTCGCTTAATAAACAAACTCCAGCTGGTCCAAAACGCAGCAGCTCGAGTTCTTACTAGAACCAGGAAGTGTGAACACATTAGCCGGTTCTGTCAACACTGCACTGGCTCCCTATTAAACATCGCATACATTTTAAAATCTTGCTTATTACTCAAAGCACTAAATGGTTTAGCTCCCCAGTACTTGAGTGAGCTCTTAACACATTATACTCCATCACGTCTACTGCGCTCTCTGAACTCTGACCTGCTGATAATACCTAGAATATCAAAATCAACTGCAGGCGCTCGATCCTTTTCCTATTTAGCACCTAAACTCTGGAACAGTCTTCCTAGCATTGTTCGGGAAGAGGACACACTCTGTCAGTTTAAATCTAGACTAAAAACACATCTCTTTACTATGGCATACACATAGAACATTTTTTCAATTAAATGATTGTTAGGCTGCATAATCTAGGTCAGCCGGAACTGGGAACACTTCCCATAACACCTGATGTACTCAATAATGTTAGTCTCTCTTTTTATCCCGAGGTCAGCCAGATCCAGACCAGATGGTGGACCTGTACCCATCCCTGTGTGTGTGAGTGTGTGTTTACCTGCTGTTGTGTAGTTGTGTGTTCTGTGTCGCAGCAGCTGGTGTGTGCGTGTGGGACTGGCTCCTGCCATCAGCCTGACTGTCGTCTCGTGCAGGAACAGCTAAAAATCACACACACGCATGTTTAAACATGCAGAGGTCAAACGCAGAGGTCAGCTGTAGGCTGGGGTCAAAGGTCACCTTGTGCTGAGCCTGTCTGTGGGCTTGTCCAAGCTTCCGCAAAGAGCTCAGGTCCCTTTGGAATCCGGCCAGTTGGGATCCGGGGGCGGGGCCAGGCTCTCCGTTTGACCCGCCCCCACGTTGCCATAGGCTGGTTCTCAGAGTCAGAAGGAGGTCACAGACCAGAAGCTCCACCCCCTGAGAGTGTGTCAGAGAGGATTATTGGATATTTGATAACTACAGTGATAACTAAAACAATAATGGTAACTTTAACTAACATAAACTGTAACAAAAACCTGTAACGATAACTATAACAATAACTGTAACAATTGCTGTAACAATAACTAATGATAACTGTAACCATAACAAAAACTATAACGATAACTGCAATGGTAACGATAACTAATGATAACTGTAACAATATCTGTAACAATAACTGTAACAATAACTAACAATAACTGTAAAAATAACTAATGATAACTGTAACGACAACTGTAACGACAACTAACAATAACTGTAATGGTAGCTGTAATGATAACGAGTGAGTGAGTGAGTGAGTGAGTGAGTGAGTGAGTGTGAGAGTGTGAGTGTGAGAGTGTGAGAGTGTGAGAGTGTGAGAGTGTGAGAGTGTGAGTGTGAGAGTGAGAGAGTG
>CM040934.1:48108025-48118025 GCA_023029165.1 Gobiocypris rarus
CACACACTCACACACTCACACACTCACTCACCTCACACACTCACTCACCTCACACACTCACACTCACTCACTCACTCACACACTCACACACCTGTGAGCTGCAGCTGGCTGAGTTTGTGATAAACCAGCGCTGCATCCCGGGAGCTGGTCTGTGACTCCTCCCCCTCGTGCCGTCCTCCAACCAGACGCACCAGCCAGCCCAGGGGGGCGGGTCTCCGCAGGCAGTAGCGAATCAGGTTCCAGGAGAGGGAGCAGATGATGTCAAGCATGGAGGAGGGCAGGACTCTGGATAAGACGGACAGACACGTCTGCAGACTCGCCACAGCGGCCGCATAATCGCCCTGAGAGAGACATACACACAATCATCACCTGATCACACGGCAAGCACAAATATCAAATGTGTGTGTGTGTGTGTTTGCTCACCCGGTAGAGCTGCAGGTCGGCCTGTTTGCGGTGTCTCCAGAAGCGCACTGACGTGGGCGAGTGAAGGGGCGTGACCGGCTCCCACAGGTACAGCACCCGGACACACCCCCAGACCACGCCCACCCCGCTCAGCAGCCACACCAAGAACCACGGCAGCACACACCCCAGCCACGCCCCTGAGAGACAGACAGACATGTGACGTCACGTCAGACAGCAGAAGCACAGCCACAGGACCGCTCATGAACTCACCGAAGCTCTGCGTCTGCCCGGGCAGAGAGAAGAGCGAGCGGGAGGACCCGTGAGCGGAGCTCTGACCCGGCCCGTCCTCCTCGGAGCCCAGCAGAGACGGCAGAGGGTTGAGCGACAGGCACAGGAAGGTGAGCGCGCAGAGCAGCAGACGCGAGCGGTCCATCACCCCGACCGACGAGGGCGAAGTTCGGCTCGCTCTTCACCTGAAACACACAAGCTCCAGTCAGACTCTGAGCGTCCCGGCGGGAACAGCGTTGGCAGGGGTCAGACGCACCTGCTCGTGCTCCAGTAACGGACTGCCCGGCTCAGAGTCGATGCAGAAGGGCGAGAGCTGAGCGGAGAACTGGAGCCCGAGTCCGACGGAGGAGGAGAGATGAAGGCCGCCTCGGGCTTCAGATCCAGATCATCCGTCACACACACTGATTCTAACAGACAGAGAGACACACATCAGTGAGGTCATCGGCACCGGGCGGATTCATGAAATGTAACTGGACTCACTGTTCTTCTGGCTGGCCATCTTCAGCGTCAGGTTCTCCTGCCGGAGCTTGTGGTTCACCTGCTGCAGGTATTTGATGTAGTCGATGGCTTTACGCAGAACACCAGACTTGTGCATCTGTCATTCAAAACACACATTTAGTGAAACCACACAAACCTCTAGAGCTCCCAGCATGCCCCGCGGCGGCACACACCTTGGCATCGCTGTTCATGACGCAGGTCGCGCAGCTCCAGGATCTTGTCGTTGATGGATGAGCGGTAGCGCTTCTCGATGATGTTGTGCGTCGTGCGTCGCTCGCCCTCTTTCACGACTCCTCCCGGTCCCGTGGTAACAGTCATGCCCTGATCCATGGCCACCCTGGCTCCGCCCCCATTGTGGGCGGTGCCTGATGACAGCTGCTTGATTGGCAGCTTGTCTCCGCCCCCCATCACCATGGGAACAGTAGTCAGAATGTTGCTGCTCATCAGCGTCTGTGAAAGAGAGTCGACAGACAGAACCGTAAAGAGTTTGCCAGACTTATTTCCCAGTTAAAATCTCTACCATAAATGCTCATCAACTACATAAGACATTGGCACTTCACAATAGAAGCGGGCGGAGTTATGAGGTTTGACAGACAGATTGAGGGTCCAATGGCGTTACGTGGTTTAGTCACATGCTCTATTTAATACTGTTCCACAGCACACCTGACATCCTGTCAAGACACACATAGTGTTGGGAAACTGATGTAGAATACACTCCCCCTTCAGTACATCGATTTACCCTTACTAGCTGATCCTTCTGATTATGTTCAGGATGAACAAATCTAGCTCTCCTCTCTGAGAAACCTCAGACTGAAATCTGCATTGATCTATTGATGTTTTCAGACTGAGGGAAAACTACTGATCAGGTGTTTTCAATCCCATCGAAAAAGAGCAGTGCTAGGGGTAACCAGTGCTATGTAATCAGATTACTTTTGATGTTACTAGTAAAGTAACGCATAACGAGTAACACACATTATGTAATCAGATTACTTTTGTGATGTTACGAGTAAAGTAACGCATAACGAGTAACACACATTATGTAATCAGATTACTTTTGTGATGTTACGAGTAAAGTAACTCATTACAAGTATTGTGCATTATGTAATCAGATTACTTTTTGATGTTACAAGTAACTCATTACAATTAGCATGCATTAGGTAATCAGATTACTTTTGTGATGTTACAAGTAACTCATTACAAGTAACACACATTATGTAATCAGATTACTTTTTTGATGTAACAAGTAAAGTAACGCATTACAAGTAACACACGTTATGTAATCAGATTACTTTTGTGATGTTACAAGTAACTCATTACAAGTAACATGCATTATGTAATCAGATTACTTTTTTGATGTAATGAGTAAAGTAACGCATTACAAGTAATGTGCATTATGTAATCAGATTACTTTTTGATGTTACAAGTAACTCATTACAAGTAGCATGCATTAGGTAATCAGATTACTTTTGTGATGTTACGAGTAAAGTAACTCATTACAAGTAATGTGCATTATGTAATCAGATTACTTTTTGATGTTACAAGTAACTCATTACAAGTAGCATGCATTAGGTAATCAGATTACTTTTGTGATGTTATGAGTAAAGTAACTCATTACAAGTAATGTGCATTATGTAATCAGATTACTTTTTGATGTTACAAGTAACTCATTACAAGTAACACACATTATGTAATCAGATTACTTTTGTGATGTAACAAGTAATGTAACTCATTACAAGTAACATGTAACTCATTAAAAGTAACGAGCATTATGTAATTAGATTACTTTTTAATGTTACAAGTAACTCATTACAACACGCATTATGTAATCAGATTACTTTTGTGATGTTACGAGTAAAGTAACTCATTACAAGTAACACACATTATGTAATCAGATTACTTTTGTGATGTCACAAGTAAAGTAACTCATTACAACACGCATTATGTAATCAGATTACTTTTGTGATGTTACAAGTAAAGTAACTCATTACAAGTAACACGCATTATGTAATCAGATTACTTTTTTGATGTTACAAGTAACTCATTACAAGTAACATGCATTATGTAATCAGATTACTTTTTGATGTTACAAGTAACTCATTACAACACGCATTATGTAATCAGATTACTTTTTGATGTTACAAGTTACTCATTACAAGTAACATGCATTATGTAATCAGATTACTTTTTTGATGTAACAAGTAAAGTAACGCATTAAAAGTAATGTGCATTATGTAATCAGATTACTTTTTGATGTTACAAGTAACTCATTACAAGTAACATGCATTATGTAATCAGATTACTTTTGTGATGTTACGAGTAAAGTAACTCATTACAAGTAACGTGCATTATGTAATCAGATTACTTTTAACGAGTAAAGTAATGCTGAATTACAATCTAATAACAGAAGTACGTTTATTTACAGCGCAATAAAGTTACTGCAGAAGTATTTTCAAGAACAACAGTGACAGTAATAATGTGAGTTGTAGCTGAACGATAGCTAGCGAAGCATGATGTCAACTATAGTGGACAGATGATTAATCAGAATTTTCTCCCAATCTAAAATTAATATTTCGAAAATTTAACAATGATATGACCCCTAAATGCTACAACATTTTTTTACCTGCATGAGTCTCCTAGGATAGAAGGAATGGATGGATATTCCGGAACAACTTGAAATTTCTGACTGGCCGTCGGCCATCTTGGTTTGGAGAAAGAAAAAATGTCCACATACAAAGGCTTGCCACTTGGTGGCAGTGTATAGGGTGATGCACTAGGGCCCACTGTAGTGGGTGATGTGCAACTGTGCCATCAAAACCCATCAAATGCTTTTTAATATCTGTGTACTGTAGTGCCCTCTATGTGTGAAAGATGATAAACTATATTATTTAACAATATTTACTTACAACAGTCTAACAAATACATAAGCACTCCCAGTTTAATATCTGACAGAACATGAGAAATGTGATGAAACTGTATGTTTATGTCATGTGACGTACAGGAACCTGCAGTGCGGTGGTCTGGATGGGCGCAGTGAGGGTCGTGATGCCCGTCGGGTTCTGTACGGTCGAGAGAACCTGCGTCCCGTCCGGTTTCAGTGTGGTCAGAACCAGAGAGTCCGTCTTCAGGATCTGAGGCTGGTGCACCAACACCTGAGGGCCAATCAGAACGCAGCAGCACGGTTTGCCATGTGTATGTGGCTTACCTTATATACAGGTTGGGTAAACGTGTGTGTGTGTGTGTGTGTGTGTGTGTGTGACGTACAGGCACTTGTTGAGACATGGTGTGCATGGGTGTAGTGGACAGCGTCTGGATGGTCTGACCGGTCGGAGTCAGCAAACGCTGGTGCTGGATCGTCATTGGCTGGACCTGCGGTGATGTCACAATGCTCTGCATCTGCGGCTGGAGGACTGAGAGGACACACAGCTGTGTGAACAACGCTCATGTGTTATTGCTCCTCACGTGTGTGTGTGTGTGTGTGTGTGTGTCTCACCCTGGAAGCCCGTGGCGTGGTTCTGCTGGCAGATCACCTGGTTCTGGATGAATCGGGACTGCGTGGCGGTCGGCGTGAGCATCACCGTCTGCGGCTGCGCCTGCGTCTGCACAGCCAGCGTCTGCATGGGGAACGTCTGCACCTGACCAATCAGAGCACTGCGTGAGATGCGACTGCAAAATCAACAGTGTCTCACACCTTGGTGAGCGTGAGGAGGTGTGGTCAGCAGGTGATGGGTGTGGTCAGAGCTGAGGAGGTGTAGTTGTGTGTGGTCAGCAGGAGATGGTGTGGTCAGACTTGAGAAGGTCTGGTCATGTGTGTGGTCAGCAGGTGATGGGTGTGGTCAGAGTTGAGGAGGTGTGGTCATGTGTGTGGTCAGCAGGTGATGGGTGTGGTCAGAGTTGAGGAGGTGTAGTTGTGTGTGGTCAGCAGGAGATGGTGTGGTCAGACTTGAGAAGGTCTGGTCATGTGTGTGGTCAGCAGGAGATGGTGTGGTCAGACTTGAGGAGGTGTGGTCAGCAGGTTGTGGGTGTGGTCAGCAGGTTGTGGGTGTGGTCAGACTTGAGGAGGTGTGGTCATGTGTGTGGTCAGACTTGAGGGGGTGTGGTCAGCAGGTTGTGGGTGTGGTCAGACTTGAGGAGGTCTGGTCATGTGTTTGGTCAGCAGGTGATGGGTGTGGTCAGACTTGAGGAGGTCTGGTCATGTGTTTGGTCAGCAGGTGATGGGTGTGGTGAGAGTTGAGGAGCTGTAGTTGTGTGTGGTCAGCAGGTGATGGGTGTGGTCAGAGAGGGAGGGTGTGGTCATGTGTGTGGTCAGCAGGTGATGGGTGTGGTCAGAGAGGGAGGGTGTGGTCATGTGTGTGGTCAGCAGGTGATGGGTGTGGTCAGAGCTGAGAAGGTCTGGTCATGTGTGTGGTCAGCAGGTGATGGGTGTGGTCAGAGTTGAGGAGGTGTAGTTGTGTGTGGTCAGCAGGAGATGGTGTGGTCAGACTTGAGAAGGTCTGGTCATGTGTGTGGTCAGCAGGAGATGGTGTGGTCAGACTTGAGGTGTGGTCAGCAGGTTGTGGGTGTGGTCAGCAGGTTGTGGGTGTGGTCAGACTTGAGGAGGTGTGGTCATGTGTGTGGTCAGACTTGAGGAGGTGTGGTCAGCAGGTTGTGGGTGTGGTCAGACTTGAGGAGGTCTGGTCATGTGTTTGGTCAGCAGGTGATGGGTGTGGTGAGAGTTGAGGAGCTGTAGTTGTGTGTGTGGTCAGCAGGTGATGGGTGTGGTCAGAGAGGGAGGGTGTGGTCATGTGTGTGGTCAGCAGGTGATGGGTGTAGTCAGACTTGAGGAGGTGTGGTCATGTGTGTGGTCAGCAGGTGATGGGTGTGGTCAGAGTTGAGGAGCTGTAGTTGTGTGTGTGGTCAGCAGGTGATGGGTGTGGTCAGAGAGGGAGGGTGTGGTCATGTGTGTGGTCAGCAGGTGATGGGTGTAGTCAGACTTAAGGAGGTGTGGTCATGTGTGTGGTCAGCAGGTGATGGGTGTGGTCAGAGTTGAGGAGCTGTAGTTGTGTGTGTGGTCAGCAGGTGATGGGTGTAGTCAGACTTGAGGAGGTGTGGTCTTGTGTGTGGTCAGCAGGTGATGGGTGTGGTCAGATTTGAGGAGGTATGGTCAGCAGGTGATGGGTGTGGTCAGCAGGTGATGGGTGTGGTCAGAGTTGAGGAGGTGTGGTCATGTGTGTGGTCAGCAGGTGATGGTGTGGTCAGAGTTGAGGAGCTGTAGTTGTGTGTGGTCAGCAGGTGATGGGTGTAGTCAGACTTGAGGAGGTGTGGTCATGTGTGTGGTCAGCAGGTGATGGGTGTGGTCAGAGTTGAGGAGCTGTAGTTGTGTGTGTGGTCAGCAGGTGATGGGTGTGGTCAGAGTTGAGGAGGTGTGGTCATGTGTGTGGTCAGCAGGTGATGGGTGTGGTCAGAGTTGAGGAGCTGTAGTTGTGTGTGTGGTCAGCAGGTGATGGGTGTAGTCAGACTTGAGGAGGTGTGGTCATGTGTGTGGTCAGCAGGTGATGGGTGTGGTCAGAGTTGAGGAGGTGTGGTCATGTGTGTGGTCAGCAGGTGATGGGTGTGGTCAGAGTTGAGGAGGTGTGGTCATGTGTGTGGTCAGCAGGTGATGGGTGTGGTCAGACTTGAGAAGGTCTGGTCATGTGTGTGGTCAGCAGGTGATGGGTGTGGTCAGAGTTGAGGAGGTGTGGTCATGTGTGGTCAGCAGGTGATGGGTGTAGTCAGACTTGAGAAGGTCTGGTCATGTGTGTGGTCAGCAGGTGATGGGTGTAGTCAGAGTTGAGGAGCTGTAGTTGTGTGTGTGGTCAGCAGGTGATGGGTGTGGTCAGACTTGAGGAGCTGTAGTTGTGTGTGTGGTCAGCAGGTGATGGGTGTGGTCAGACTTGAGGAGCTGTAGTTGTGTGTGGTCAGCAGGTGATGGGTGTGGTCAGACTTGAGGAGCTGTAGTTGTGTGTGTGGTCAGGAGGTGGTGGGTGTGGTCAGACTTGAGGAGCTGTAGTTGTGTGTGGTCAGCAGGTGATGGGTGTAGTCAAACTTGAGGAGGTGTGGTCATGTGTGTGGTCAGCAGGTGATGGGTGTGGTCAGACTTGAGGAGCTGTAGTTGTGTGTGTGGTCAGCAGGTGATGGGTGTGGTCAGACTTGAGGAGCTGTAGTTGTGTGTGTGGTCAGCAGGTGATGGGTGTAGTCAAACTTGAGGAGGTGTGGTCATGTGTGTGGTCAGCAGGTGATGGGTGTGGTCAGACTTGAGGAGCTGTAGTTGTGTGTGTGGTCAGCAGGTGATGGGTGTGGTCAGAATTGAGGAGCTGTAGTTGTGTGTGGTCAGCAGGTGATGGGTGTGGTCAGAATTGAGGAGCTGTAGTGTGTGTGGTCAGCAGGTGATGGGTGTGGTCAGACTTGAGGAGGTGTGGAGGTGTGGTCTTGTGTGTGGTCAGCGGGTGATGGGTGTGGTCAGAGTTGAGGAGGTGTGGTCTTGTGTGTGGTCAGCAGGTGATGGGTGTAGTCAGACTTGAGGAGGTGTGGTCTTGTGTGTGGTCAGCAGGTGATGGGTGTGGTCAGACTTGAGGAGGTGTGGTCTTGTGTGGTCAGCAGGAGATGGGTGTGGTCAGACTTGAGGAGGTATGGTCAGCAGGAGATGGGTGTGGTCAGACTTGAGGAGGTGTGGTCTTGTGTGTGGTCAGCAGGTGATGGGTGTAGTCAGACTTGAGGAGGTATGGTCAGCAGGTGATGGGTGTAGTCAGACTTGAGGAGGTGTGGTCTTGTGTGTGGTCAGCAGGTGATGGGTGTGGTCAGACTTGAGGAGCTGTAGTTGTGTGTGTGGTCAGCAGGTGATGGGTGTGGTCAGACTTGAGGAGCTGTAGTCTTGTGTGTGTGGTCAGCAGGTGATGGGTGTAGTCAGACTTGAGGAGGTATGGTCAGCAGGTGATGGGTGTAGTCAGACTTGAGGAGGTGTGGTCTTGTGTGTGGTCAGCAGGTGATGGGTGTGGTCAGACTTGAGGTGTGGTCAGCAGGTGAAGGGTGTGGTCAGAGAGGGTGTGGTCAGGCTCACCTGTGTGATTGGCTGTGGTCGTGGCTGCAGCAGCGGTGGGGTGCGTGTCTGTGTCTGTATCGGTGTCGGTGTCTGTATCTGCGTCTGGCTGCTGGTCTGTACAGGCGTGTGTGGGGGGGTCAGTATGGCGCTGGGGACCGTCTGTGGGAGGGGCCTCACGGGGGCCACAGAGCCGCCGCCCATCGGATCCTCGAAGAGATCGGGGAAATCCACCTGATTACTGACGAACTGCAGCATCTCTGACAGACACAAACACACACAACATTGATGTGCCACTGTTATGACTAACAGCTCATCATGAACCTCACAATGTTATTGTTATGGGATGCTGCGGGGAGCTTTAAAGAAGGTCAGCTGCTGTCTGACAGCCGGTCACACACTCCTGACCCTGACCTTTGACCTGTGATAATGAGATGAAGGTCAGTGACTCAAGGCCAGTGCTGATAACACACACACCAGACCTTGAGACACCGTTTCTGGTGTTTGATGTGCTGATTTATGGCAGTATTATCACAGTAATGACCAAACAGTCACACCTGCAGCATCATAAAACACGCCACAGCTCGCACAGCACAAAACCAACCAGTGTTTCCAGACGAGTAACGTCCTGTTTCACCACTAAACCAGCCCAAAGCCACAGCGCTCTGCAATACCTCACTCTGGACAGACTCGACTGAATCATGTGTTCACCTGAGATCTGGAGCCACATCACAGGGGTGTAAACATGACTGTAGAAAGATGGCAGCATCATTATTGTATTCTCACACAGAGATTGGCAGATCTATTAGTGAAATCTGTTGACTTTATCAATCTGTGTCTCATTATATGCCAACGGTGAGCGCTCAAACATGGGGAATAAGCACTTCTGGTGTTTCTTTGACTCAAGTTTGCAAGCCTGTAACTCCAGAAGTATTAAAGATATCTGCATATCCCTTTAGATTCTGGTTCTTAATAAACATTTCTAATGGTTTCTTCATTTTAAAGGCCCTCGATGGTTCAATCCCAGAGATATGGAGATCTCAATGCGGCTCCATGTGTAAAATGGGCACATTTTCATTGGTCAAACCCAAATGTGTGTCTCTTTGCACACAGCTGATCCTTCTGTTCTTTTAAAGAGGAATATCTGAAGAACAAATAATGCTGAAACTGGAAATGCTATCAACTCAACTGTATAACGTTCTTGTCTGAGTGCCATAAATGTTCCTTTTCTAAAGTTTGCGTGCCTGTAACTCTAAAAGTATTCAAGATATCTCAACATCCTTCTGGATTCTCATTCTTATGAAACTTTTCTTTTTGAATCTTTATTTTTAAGGTCCTATATGGCTCAGTCCCAGAGAAATGGGAATCTCAAAGCGGCTCCATGTTCAATTTGTTGAATTTTAAACACCTTCAATAGTCAAGAACCAAATGTAGGTCAGGTTTTAAACGGCTGATAGTTATTGTGTTTAAAGATTCATAAATAACACTGAAACTAGAGATGCGTCTCATTTTCCTCTATCAAAACAATTGAATACAAGACATCCTGAGTGCCAAGTGTACAAGCCTTAAACTCAAGAAGTGTTAAAGATATCTTCATGCCACTTTAGATTCTTGTTCCTATGAAACTTTTCTTTTGTAATCTTTATTATTAAGTCCCTGTGGTTCAGTCTCATAGATATAGGGATGTCAGTGCGGTTACGCTACTGTGTATTTGAACTCTCAGAAGCTGTTAAAATGAACAAAATCTTCCAAATATCCCTG
>CM040934.1:48123025-48130525 GCA_023029165.1 Gobiocypris rarus
CATTTCCCAAACCGTGTTTGTGTCTGACCCTGAATCATTATAATAAGAGTTTATATTGGGACTATTTCAGCGCGGTGTGTTAGAGCCGCTGCGGAGGAGCACAGTCCCTACGTGACTCGCCATAGAGAGAAGTAGATCCGGCTGCAGTTCTGTTTATCAACCGCTAGAGCGCTAAAAGCTTCCGAACGCAGCTTGAACCGTTTTATTCACAGCATTTTATTTAGACTTTTTTCTCCAAACACGACTAAATATTTTAAGAGATTATTATCAATATTTTATTTAGACTAAATTCCTTAAAATTTTTTGAGTTTTTCTCAAAACGCCTTTATTCTCTATTTAATTTAAATAGTTTTTTTCTAATTCAAATTTTTTTCTCGAAACACGACTTTATCCTCTAAATTTGAGTTTTTTTAACTAGTTTTTCTCAAAACACGCCTTTATTCTCTAAATTTAACGAGTTTTTTTAACTAGTTTTTCTCGAAACACGACTTTATCCTCTAAATTTAATGAGTTTTTTTTTAACTAGTTTTTTCTCAAAACACGACTTTATTCTCTAAATTTAACGAGTTTTTTCTCGAAACAACTATTCCCTAAATTTAACGGGGTTTTTCTCAAAACACGACTTTATCCTCTAAATTTAACAAGTTTTTTTAAACAAGTTTTTTCTCAAAACAACTTTATTCTCTAAATTAAAATTTTTTTCTCAAAACACGCCTTTATTCTCTAAATTTAACACGTTTTATTTAAACGAGTTTTTTCTCAAAACAACTTTATTCTCTAAATTTAACAAGTTTTTTCAAACACGACTTTATCCTCTAAATTTAAAGAGTTTTTTTAAACACGACTTTATTCTCTAAATGAAATTTTTTCTCAAAACAACTTTATCCTCTAAATGTAACAAGTTTTTTCACGAAACAGGACTTTATTCTTAATATTTTATGAAATTATTCTTAATATTTTATTTAGACTTTTGTCTCTAAAAATATTATAATAACTTTAATCTCACGATGGTTCTATTTTTATTTTTATTTTTTTTTATTTTTTTGCTTGGCCCTAATCCTCTTCCCTAGTAAACATTTTGATGTGCTAAACCTTTTAATCGCAAAAATTCCTTGGATGGAAACCTTGTCTTGTTTTAAGCGTAAACTCACTTTCGATCAATGTTGTGAAAACAAGAGTTGCGTGTTTTTGACCTGTACTGGTTTGATCGGTCTGTCTGTAATATAAATGTGTCTTGAGTTAGGAATGTTTGTATATTTGTACTGTAGAATAGAGGATCACTTCTTGCGGTGCGGCGCTGCTGCTCGTCCCGTATGGCGCGTTCGGCCTGCAGGAACACGTAGTTGGTGTAGCACGCTCCGCCTGCGTTCTCCACCGCGTTCTGCACCGTCTCCAGCAGGTGGCGCACCTGCGCGCGGTTCTCCTGCGCTCTGTTGTTGATGACGCAGTAGCGTCCGCCGCAGCGCCGCAGCAGGACCGTCAGTCGCTCCGGAGCGGATCCCAGGAAACTCTCCATCCCGCCCTCCTCCAGCTCATCTCCGCGCGTGAACAGCACCACCGTGTGGCGGAGCGCCTCCTCACCGAACACGCGCAGCACCTCCGCCACGACCCGGTCCTCCTCCTCCGTGAAGCGGCCCAGTGGGATCACCAGCAGGAAGGCGTGCGGCCCGGGAGCCGTGAGCGCCACACACCTGGCGATCTCGCTGTAAACATGACCCTCGTCGAACCGAGTGTCTCCGAATCCCGGCATATCCACGAGCAGAACCCTCTTCATCCCGCCGCACTCCTCTTCCTCACGCAGCTCCGCGCTGCCACACTCACACACGCGGGTCACAGAACTCGCCCGCAGCGCAGACAGGAAGTGACGTCGCCCTAAGATGGTGTTTCCTGTGGCGCTCTTGCCTGAGCCCGTGCGGCCAATCAGAACGAGTCTCAGCTCCGCCCTATCGCTGTGCTCCTCCTCAGATCCCGACTGATCTGGAATCAGAATACACAATTCAACACATTTAATAAAGCATCTCGACAGCACATGAGGGCTAAAACCAGAACATCATTTGAATATATGAATAATATACATATATTATACATACATTTATGTTTTGACTGAATAAATAACAGTACACAAAAACACCTTTATAAAAACTTTAACTACAAGTTGCAGTTTAATAATATTACAGAGAAAGCTATGACGTTTCTTAAGAGTATAATCTTATCTCAACTGTATATAGGAAACGGGTATTACAGAAGCATCCTAACGCGACAAAAAAAGTCTAAAAGCTGTCTTAACTTTAGGAAAACCTCACTGGTGTCCTAACGTCAAACCTTTCTGAAATCCAGCGGTAAAAATCACGGAGCATTACCGGTCACCCCTCACTAACGTATTACTTTTTTTCTTTTCTCGCACAATGCAATATATAAAAACAGGCTTTAACTTTTCAACAGAGCTTCTCAATTTTAATCTCTGGCGCTCTGGAATTAAAGCACGCCGCGGTTTCTCCATTTTGATTTCAGGTTTACCTCAGAAAAGCAGTTTGCGCGTCATCGGTTGCTTGGTAACACACCTGACAGTTGATTTCCCAACTCCAGATGAGATTTTGTAAGATATAATCCTAAATTAACTTAAGATTTGCTTCTGTAATACAAAATTGTGAAAAATCCTAAATTATACCTTAAGTTAAGACCGAAGATAGAAAGTTTCCGCCCCCAGATGGCCATTTTATGCATCAAATGTACTTCTAACGGTTTTAACGAACTCTGCTATAACACAATGCGTGACAGAATGTTTTCTAGGGTTATTTTATTAACTAACTTGTCATAATCATGAACTCATGTCATCAGAACCATGAAGCAGATATAGTTAATATAGATTAAGTTAATCTGTTGAGACGCAAGCACCCGCCCCCGTTATTACACACATTATAAGCAGCATGGCGTCCGTGTCGCCGTACACACACCTGGAGACGCGTTTCCAGACATGATGCTGGAGTTTCTGACGGACTCTTCTTCTTCTGGCGCTTCCTCAGCTCACAGACTCCTTCTGCGCAGGAGCGGAAGATCAAACGTCATCAGTCAGAGCGCGAGACGAGAGGTTTTGGCGCCAACGGCTGGACACTGAGAGGAATTTCCACAGGTTCATAAAGCGTCAGAAACTCGTCAAAAATTGTTTATTTATGTATTAAATATTAATATCTATATATACTATAAATTATATATATATATATATATATATATATATATATATATATATATATATATATATATATATATATATATATATATATATATACGGAATGCAAATATTCTTAAATATATTTTTTATTTTATTGGTTTATTTGATAGGGACCCTGCATATTCATTAACATTGTTGTATGAAAATACACCATTTAAATATGCCATAATTAGTAAAAATAACTACTTCTGTAGTCCCTAGGCAGGTAACATAAGAATAACAAAGACAGCCAACAATCATACAACATCATTCACATTCAATTAAAAATAGAATAAAATTGTTCAAAAGACATTGTTCATTCACCTCTATACTACATTCAGATTCACAATATAAAAGTACAATTTTATAAAAAATATGACAGTTAAGTATGAGTACAAGAAGCCATTACACTATTCCAGAGTTTACCACCTATTACTGACAAAACACTTTGCCCAAAAAAATGAAATAATTTTTGTTCAATATATATATATATTGAACAAAAATTATTTCATGTTTTTACACACACACACAGTCATTAAAATTTAAAAATACAGAAACAAACTTATTTTTAAAAGATTCTGACAGCATTGAAGGAGATCCCACAATAATGTAATCTAGATTTACAGTAGTACTGATATTTTGTTATTTGATTTATTATATGATTATTTAAATATGATGGTTTCATTATAAATATGGTGATTATGTCCCCCAACTTTATATATGAAATGTCCCATCTGAATCTAACCATGTTATGTCATGTTATTGTGTATATACCATATGTTTACAAATTTATTCATTTTAATATTATATATTGCATTGCATTCTAAAGCTGTCAGTTTAGCACCGCTCTGAGATCCCAAAGGAGTTTAACGGTAACACTTTAGAATAATGGGCATTAGCTAACATGAACTAACAATGAACTTCCCCTTTAAAGCATTTATTTATATTTGTTAATTTCAATATTTTAATAAACAGTAAACGCAACCCCTAACGCATTGTTCATATTATCTACAGTCAGTGCTTTATCAACAGTGAGCAATAACCTTTATAAATCTCAGCAGCTGCTCCACTATTGGGAAATATCCATCTACAAACAATTAGAGATTGGTTCATCTTTATGCTGAAATAATGCCATGTTTAATATAGTTTGACTAACTTAAAATCAGCCAGATATCTTATTTTATATTCTACTAAATGATTGAATTGGTCACACTTCTGAGTAGATCAGAGATCTGTGAATACACAAGATCCCAACGCAACACTGATCACCATAATGGTGACTACAGCACTATTACACTATTACATTTCTGACAGTGGCATGAGAAAAGACGACTTTATAATGTGAGATCAGGGTCAAACGAGAGCAGTTCCTGTGATGTCATCTGCTGTAGATTAACAGCAGTGTTTGAGACACAAACACACACACACACAAACACAGAAAATCACCCAGCATCGCTTTCACTGTAAATATCTGAATACAGGCTTTTATTATAAAACAATACCCTATACTTCTGTAAAATCCTGGCCATGTTACTTACAGTGTACACACACACACACACACACACACACACACACACACACACACACACACACACACACACACACACACACACACACACACACACACACACACACACACACACACACACACAAACACACACATACACACATACATACACACGCACACACACACACACACAAACACACACAAACACACACACACAAACACACACACACACACACACACAAACACATCCTCACACAAACACACACACACACACACACACACACACACACACACACACAAACACACACACACACACACACATAAAACAAACACACATCCTCACACAAACAAACACACACACACACACACACACACACACACACACACACACACACACACATACATTCACACACACACACACACACACACACACACACACACACACACACAAACACACACTCACACACACACACACACACACACACACACACACACACACACACACACTCACTTTTGAAATAAAACATATATTTCATTATTTATACATCTCAGATCCGAAGCTTTCGTAGATTTGTGCTGATCTTCGGGATGTTTTCATCCACTTGTGTCTCTTCCACCTCTTCTCTCACAGCCTTGCATTTCTGCTTATAGTAACGCTCATACTCTTTCAGATGCTGCTCCTTCTCTTTCAGCTGCTGCTCCAACTGTTTAATCCTCAGGTCTTGTTCCCGCCCGGATCGCTTCAGCTGTCTAATGGTCTGCTCCAGCTGGGTCATTTCTCCAGTGAACGCGGCGGCTAGCTCCTGCATCTTCTGACTGTAGTGCTCTCGCAGCTCTTCTTCCTTGTCCTTCAGCATTTGGTCCACGCCCTGAAACATGTCGCTGGTGTAGTGTTGATGCTGGTTCATGAGCAGCATGCGATCCAGCTTATCCAGGAGCTCCAGCACTTGCTTGCGATCATGATCCCGAGTGTTGTCGAGCACATGATAGCGTCTGCCACAGGATCTGATGAGCTGCTTCACGTCCTCATGCGCTTCACTCAGAGTCTCCTCGAAGCTTCCTGTGAGTTTATCCCCATGGGTGAAGAGGATGATGGTGTGTTTGTCTGCCTCTTCTCCGAATACGGCTCGGATCTTCCCCACGGAGCGCTTCTCTTCTTCAGTGAATGGTCCAGGCTTAATGACCAGGAGGATGGCGTGAGGTCCCGGTGCGGTCATGTTCACACACTTGCTCATCTCCTTGATGGTTTCTCTCTCTGAAAGGGAAGTATCAAAGATGCCTGGGCAATCCACCAGCTCCAGCTGACGGCCCGCCACTTCTCCAGATCTTTTACAGCACGCTTTAGTGACGGAAGATGCACTTTGAGCCGCTCTGAATGCGTTTAGGATGGTGTTTCCTGAAGAGCTTTTCCCAGCTCGGTCTTTCCTACAAGCACCATCCTTCTCTTGGACACTAAACCATCAAGAGAAACAAAGCTGATTTTAAATGCAGAATTACTTTTTCTGCAATGAATGATATCAAATGATCAGATGTATACTCTGGGCATATACTTACAATTGGGATGTTCAAAATCAAAACTACCCCTTCTTTTCCTGGTCTGAACCCCATCGGGATCTAAAAAGGGAAACATTTGAAAACACAAGAGCCTAAATGATCCCAGGAAAAGCTTAAGGCACTGACTTCTTTAATAACTCAAAGTAAGTCCTGTTTAAGGGTTTAGCATTCATGGAAACACAATTTACTTCTAATAGACCTTAGACCCTTACTCTCAAAAGGATGTGTTAATTTTCTACACGTTTTGGTGTTAGTGCTATTTCAACACATTTAGTGTCATTTTATGTTGAATGTGTGTAAAAAGAAAAGAAAAATAGTGTATCCAACACAAAATGTGTTTTTGTCATCTCATCACAAGGTGCGTTTACACAGTTAGTCCGCTCCTTTGGGAGTTTCACAGCTTGTTATTTTTTATCCTTTTTTTAAATCGGTGAACGACTTTAATGCTCACATGTCAAGTATTTGGATTTATTTGCTATTAGAACAGATAAAAAGTCTATATTTGTTTGTTAAATTTAAGATGGTCAAGGTGCTTTTAAACAGCCACCTCTCGTGCTTACTAGTAACGTTACGAGTCTTTCCCATTCTCTCCTCAAAACATTGAGGTCATTTTATCCCACTGTTTAGTGACATTCTCATAAAGTTTTAGCGGACGTATCCCAGCAACAACATTCAGTCGTCAAATTTTGGTTGAAATTGAAAAATCTCCATTAAACAACTCCAAAAACAGCATTAGCTTACCTTATTTCTGGCACATGTGTACAGAAGTTCTTATTGAGATTAAAAGAGGTGTAGATGTTGAAGTTTGTTTGAAAGTCACCATTATGGAGATCAGTGTTTGCTTTAGTTGGGCTCTTAATAGCTTAATAATAGCTTTTGTCTGGCTGCTGTAGTTGTTTGTTATGGCAAGGACAGCAAGTAAAAGTGTGATCAAGTGCTACTTGTTGATTATAAAGATATTATCATGATGTAGTCTATGAGTCTAATATCTGGTGCCAGTTTTACATCATCGTCCATGAGAACAAGCAGCACAACATCTGGAATATTCAATGAAAATAAAAACTGTACTTGATGTGTGAGTGGTGAGTGAGTGAGTGAGTGAGTGAGTGAGTGAGTGTGTGTGTGTGTGTGTGTGTGTGTGTGTGTGTGTGAGTGAGTGAGTGAGTGAGTGAGTGAGTGAGTGAGTGAGTGAGTGAGTGAGTGAGTGAGTGAGTGTGTGAGTGAGTGGTGA
>JAFJHK010000031.1:0-17500 GCA_023029165.1 Gobiocypris rarus
GGGTGAACACACACAATCACCACAGCATTCCCCAGGTGAACACACAATCAATAACCACCACAGCATTCCCAGCGTTCCCAGGTGAACACACAATCAATAACCACCACAGCATTCCCAGGTGAACACACACAATCAATAACCACCACAGCATTCCCAGCATTCCCAGGTGAACACACACAATCAATAACCACCACAGCATTCCCAGGTGAACACACAATCAATAACCACCACAGCATTCCCAGCGTCCCAGGTGAACACACAATCAATAACCACCACAGCATTCCCAGGTGAACACACAATCAATAACCACCAGCATTCCCAGGTGAACACACAATCAATAACCACCACAGCATTCCCAGGTGAACACACAATCAATAACCACCACAGCATTCCCAGGTGAACACACAATCAATAACCACCACAGCATTCCCAGGTGAAAACACACAATCAATAACCACCACAGCATTCCCAGGTGAACACACACAATCAATAACCACCACAGCATTCCCAGGTGAACACACACAATCAATAACCGCCACAGCATTCCCAGGTGAACACACACAATCAATAACCACCACAGCATTCCCAGCATTCCCAGGTGAACACACACAATCAATAACCACCACACAGCATTCCCAGGTGAACACACACAATAACCACCACAGCATTCCCAGGTGAACACACAATCAATAACCACCACAGCATTCCCAGCATTCCCAGGTGAACACACAATCAATAACCACCACAGCATTCCCAGGTGAACACACACAATCAATAACCACCACAGCATTCCCAGGTGAACACACACAATCAATAACCACCACAGCATTCCCAGGTGAACACACACAATCAATAACCACCACAGCATTCCCAGCATTCCCAGGTGAACACACACAATCAATAACCACCACAGCATTCCCAGGTGAACACACAATCAATAACCACCACAGCATTCCCAGGTGAACACACACAATCAATAACCACCACAGCATTTCCCAGGTGAACACACAATCAATAACCACCACAGCATTCCCAGGTGAACACACAATCAATAACCACCACAGCATTCCCAGCGTGAACACACACAATCAATAACCACCAGCATTCCCAGGTGAACACACACAATCAATAACCACCACAGCATTCCCAGGTGAACACACAATCAATAACAACCACCACAGCATTCCCAGGTGAACACACACAATCAATAACCACAGCATTCCCAGCATTCCCAGGTGAACACACACAATCAATAACCACCACAGCATTCCCAGGTGAACACACACAATCAATAACCACCACAGCATTCCCAGCGTTCCCAGGTGAACACACACAATCAATAACCACCACAGCATTCCCAGGTGAACACACACAATCAATAACCACCACAGCATTCCCAGGTGAACACACACAATCAATAACCACCACAGCATTCCCAGGTGAACACACACAATCAATAACCACCACAGCATTCCCAGGTGAACACACAATCAATAACCACCACAGCATTCCCAGGTGAACACACACAATCAATAACCACCACAGCATTCCCAGCATTCCCAGGTGAACACACACAATCAATAACCACCACAGCATTCCCAGGTGCATTCCCAGGTGAAAATAACCACCACAGCATTCCCAGGTGAACATTCCCAGGTGAACACACAATCAATAACCACCACAGCATTCCCAGGTGAACACAATCAATAACCACCACAGCATTCCCAGTTCCCAGGTGAACACACACAATCAATAACCACCACAGCATTCCCAGGTGAACACACACAATCAATAACCACCACAGCATTCCCAGGTGAACACACACAATCAATAACCACCACAGCATTCCCACCCAGGTGAACACACAATCAATAACCACCACAGCATTCCCAGGTGAACACACACAATCAATAACCACCACAGCATTCCCAGGTGAACACACACAATCAATAACCACCACAGCATTCCCAGGTGAACACACAATCAATAACCACCACAGCATTCCCAGGTGAACACACAATCAATAACCACCACAGCATTCCCAGCGTTCCCAGGTGAACACACACAATCAATAACCACCACAGCATTCCCAGGTGAACACACAATCAATAACCACCACAGCATTCCCAGGTGAACACACACAATCAATAACCACCACAGCATTCCCAGGTGAACACACACAATCAATAACCACCACAGCATTCCCAGGTGAACACACAATCAATAACCACCACAGCATTCCCAGGTGAACACACAATCAATAACCACCACAGCATTCCCAGTTCCCAGGTGAACACACAATCAATAACCACCACAGCATTCCCAGGTGAACACACACAATCAATAACCACCACAGCATTCCCAGGTGAACACACAATCAATAACCACCACAGCATTCCCAGGTGAACACACAATCAATAACCACAGCATTCCCAGGTGAACACACAATCAATAACCACCACAGCATTCCCAGGTGAACACACAATCAATAACCACCACAGCATTCCCAGGTGAACACACAATCAATAACCACCACAGCATTCCCAGCATTCCCAGGTGAACACACAATCAATAACCACCACAGCATTCCCAGGTGAACACACACAATCAATAACCACCACAGCATTCCCAGGTGAACACACACAATCAATAACCACAGCATTCCCAGCATTCCCAGGTGAACACACAATCAATAACCACCACAGCATTCCCAGGTGAACACACACAATCAATAACCACCACAGCATTCCCAGGTGAACACACAATCAATAACCACCACAGCATTCCCAGGTGAACACACACAATCAATAACCACCACAGCATTCCCAGCATTCCCAGGTGAACACACAATCAATAACCACCACAGCATTCCCAGGTGAACACACACAATCAATAACCACCACAGCATTCCCAGGTGAACACACAATCAATAACCACCACAGCATTCCCAGGTGAACACACAATCAATAACCACCACAGCATTCCCAGGTGAACACACAATCAATAACCACCACAGCATTCCCAGGTGAACACACAATCAATAACCACCACAGCATTCCCAGGTGAACACACAATCAATAACCACCACAGCATTCCCATTCCCAGGTGAACACACAATCAATAACCACCACAGCATTCCCAGGTGAACACACAATCAATAACCACCACAGCATTCCCAGGTGAACACACACAATCAATAACCGCCACAGCATTCCCAGGTGAACACACAATCAATAACCACAGCATTCCCAGGTGAACACACAATCAATAACCACCACAGCATTCCCAGCGTTCCCAGGTGAACACACAATCAATAACCACCACAGCATTCCCAGGTGAACACACAATCAATAACCACCACAGCATTCCCAGGTGAACAAACAATCAATAACCACCACAGCATTCCCAGGTGAACACACAATCAATAACCACCACAGCATTCCCAGCATTCCCAGGTGAACACACAATCAATAACCACCACAGCATTCCCAGGTGAACACACACAATCAATAACCACCACAGCATTCCCAGCGTTCTCAGGTGAACACACACAATCAATAACCACCACAGCATTCCCAGGTGAACACAAAATCAATAACCACCACAGCATTCCCAGCATTCCCAGGTGAACACACACAATCAATAACCACACAGCATTCCCAGGTGAACACACAATCAATAACCACCACAGCATTCCCAGGTGAACACACAATCAATAACCACCACAGCATTCCCAGGTGAACACACAATCAATAACCACCACAGCATTCCCAGCATTCCCAGGTGAACACACAATCAATAACCACCACAGCATTCCCAGCATTCCCAGGTGAACACACAATCAATAACCACCACAGCATTCCCAGGTGAACACACAATCAATAACCACCACAGCATTCCCAGGTGAACACACAATCAATAACCACCACAGCATTCCCAGGTGAACACACACAATCAATAACCACCACAGCATTCCCAGAACACACACAATCAATAACCACCACAGCATTCCCAGGTGAACACACACAATCAATAACCACCACAGCATTCCCAGGTGAACACACACAATCAATAACCACCACAGCATTCCCAGGTGAACACACAATCAATAACCACCACAGCATTCCCAGGTGAACACACAATCAATAACCACCACAGCATTCCCAGGTGAACACACACAATCAATAACCACCACAGCATTCCCAGGTGAACACACAATCAATAACAACCACCACAGCATTCCCAGGTGAACACACACAATCAATAACCACCACAGCATTCCCAGGTGAACACACAATCAATAACCACCACAGCATTCCCAGGTGAACACACAATCAATAACCACCACAGCATTCCCAGCATTCCCAGGTGAACACACAATCAATAACCACCACAGCATTCCCAGGTGAACACACAATCAATAACCACAGCATTCCCAGGTGAACACACACAATCAATAACCACCACAGCATTCCCAGGTGAACACACACAATCAATAACCACCACAGCATTCCCAGCATTCCCAGGTGAACACACACAATCAATAACCACCACAGCATTCCCAGGTGAACACACACAATCAATAACCACCACAGCATTCCCAGGTGAACACACACAATCAATAACCACCACAGCATTCCCAGGTGAACACACACAATCAATACCACCACAGCATTCCCAGGTGAACACACACAATCAATAACCACCACAGCATTCCCAGGTGAACACACAATCAATAACCACCACAGCATTCCCAGGTGAACACACAATCAATAACCACCACAGCATTCCCATGAACACACAATCAATAACCACCACAGCATTCCCAGGTGAACACACAATCAATAACCACCACAGCATTCCCAGGTGAACACACAATCAATAACCACCACAGCATTCCCAGCGTTCCCAGGTGAACACACACAATCAATAACCACCACAGCATTCCCAGGTGAACACACACAATCAATAACCACAGCATTCCCAGCGTTCCCAGGTGAACACACAATCAATAACCACCACAGCATTCCCAGCATTCCCAGGTGAACACACACAATCAATAACCACCACAGCATTCCCAGGTGAACACACAATCAATAACCACCACAGCATTCCCAGGTGAAACACACAATCAATTACCACCACAGCATTCCCAGCGTTCCCAGGTGAACACACAATCAATAACCACCACAGCATTCCCAGGTGAACACAATCAATAACCACCACAGCATTCCCAGGTGAACACACACAATCAATAACCACCACAGCATTCCCAGGTGAACACACACAATCAATAACCACCACAGCATTCCCAGGTGAACACAATCAATAACCACCACAGCATTCCCAGGTGAACACACAATCAATAACCACCACAGCATTCCCAGGTGAACACACAATCAATAACCACCACAGCATTCCCAGGTGAACAAACAATCAATAACCACCACAGCATTCCCAGGTGAACACACAATCAATAACCACCACAGCATTCCCAGGTGAACACACACAATCAATAACCACCACAGCATTCCCAGGTGAACACACACAATCAATAACCACCACAGCATTCCCAGGTGAACACACAATCAATAACCACAGCATTCCCAGGTGAACACACAATCAATAACCACCACAGCATTCCCAGGTGAACACACAATCAATAACCACCACAGCATTCCCAGGTGAACACACACAATCAATAACCACCACAGCATTCCCAGGTGAACACACACAATCAATAACCACCACAGCATTCCCAGCGTTCCCAGGTGAACACACACAATCAATAACCACCACAGCATTCCCAGCGTTCCCAGGTGAACACACAATCAATAACCACCACAGCATTCCCAGGTGAACACACACAATCAATAACCACCACAGCATTCCCAGCATTCCCAGGTGAACACACAATCAATAACCACCACAGCATTCCCAGGTGAACACACAATCAATAACCACCACAGCATTCCCAGGTGAACACACACAATCAATAACCACCACAGCATTCCCAGGTGAACACACACAATCAATAACCACCACAGCATTCCCAGGTGAACACACAATCAATAACCACCACAGCATTCCCAGGTGAACACACAATCAATAACCACCAGCATTCCCAGGTGAAAACACACAATCAATAACCACCACAGCATTCCCAGGTGAACACACACAATCAATAACCACCACAGCATTCCCAGGTGAAACACACAATCAATAACCACCACAGCATTCCCAGGTGAACACACAATCAATAACCACCACAGCATTCCCAGGTGAACACACAATCAATAACCACCACAGCATTCCCAGGTGAACACACAATCAATAACCACCACAGCATTCCCAGCATTCCCAGGTGAACACACAATCAATAACCACCACAGCATTCCCAGGTGAACACACACAATCAATAACCACCACAGCATTCCCAGGTGAACACACACAATCAATAACCACCACAGCATTCCCAGGTGAACACACAATCAATAACCACCACAGCATTCCCAGCATTCCCAGGTGAACACACAATCAATAACCACCACAGCATTCCCAGGTGAACACACACACAATCAATAACCACCACAGCATTCCCAGCTTCCCAGGTGAACACACAATCAATAACCACCACAGCATTTCCAGGTGAACACACACAATCAATAACCACCACAGCATTCCCAGGTGAACACACAATCAATAACCACCACAGCATTCCCAGGTGAACACACACAATCAATAACCACCACAGCATTCCCAGGTGAACACACACAATCAATAACCACAGCATTCCCAGGTGAACACACAATCAATAACCACCACAGCATTCCCAGCATTCCCAGGTGAACACACACAATCAATAACCACCACAGCATTCCCAGGTGAACACACAATCAATAACCACCACAGCATTCCCAGCATTCCCAGGTGAACACACAATCAATAACCACCACAGCATTCCCAGGTGAACACACAATCAATAACCACCACCATTCCCAGCATTCCCAGGTGAACACACAATCAATAACCACCACAGCATTCCCAGGTGAACACACAATCAATAACCACCACAGCATTCCCAGGTGAACACACAATCAATAACCACCACAGCATTCCCAGGTGAACACACAATCAATAACCACCACAGCATTCCCAGGTGAACACACACACAATCAATAACCACCACAGCATTCCCAGGTGAACACACACAATCAATAACCACCACAGCATTCCCAGGTGAACACACACAATCAATAACCACCACAGCATTCCCAGGTGAACACACACAATCAATAACCACCACAGCATTCCCAGGTGAACACACACAATCAATAACCACCACAGCATTCCCAGGTGAACACACACAATCAATAACCACCACAGCATTCCCAGCATTCCCAGGTGAACACACAATCAATAACCACCACAGCATTCCCAGGTGAACACACAATCAATAACCACCACAGCATTCCCAGGTGAACACACACAATCAATAACCACCACAGCATTCCCAGGTGAACACACAATCAATAACCACCACAGCATTCCCAGGTGAACACACAATCAATAACCACCACAGCATTCCCAGGTGAACACACAATCAATAACCACAGCAGCATTCCCAGGTGAACACACACAATCAATAACCACCACAGCATTCCCAGGTGAACACACACAATCAATAACCACCACAGCATTCCCAGCATTCCCAGGTGAACACACAATCAATAACCACCACAGCATTCCCAGGTGAACACACAATCAATAACCACCACAGCATTCCCAGGTGAACACACAATCAATAACCACCACAGCATTCCCAGGTGAACACACACAATCAATAACCACCACAGCATTCCCAGGTGAACACAATCAATAACCACCACAGCATTCCCAGCAGGTGAACACACAATCAATAACCACCACAGCATTCCCAGGTGAACACACAATCAATAACCACCACAGCATTCCCAGGTGAACACACACAATCAATAACCACCACAGCATTCCCAGGTGAACACACAATCAATAACCACCACAGCATTCCCAGCATTCCCAGGTGAACACACAATCAATAACCACCACAGCATTCCCAGGTGAACACACACAATCAATAACCACCACAGCATTCCCAGGTGAACACACAATCAATAACCACCACAGCATTCCCAGGTGACACACAATCAATAACCACCACAGCATTCCCAGGTGAACACACACAATCAATAACCACCACAGCATTCCCAGGTGAACACACACAATCAATAACCACCACAGCATTCCCAGGTGAACACACACAATCAATAACCACCACAGCATTCCCAGGTGAACACACAATCAATAACCACCACAGCATTCCCAGGTGAACACACAATCAATAACCACCACAGCATTCCCAGGTGAACACACAATCAATAACCACCACAGCATTCCCAGGTGAACACACACAATCAATAACCACCACAGCATTCCCAGGTGAACACACAATCAATAACCACCACAGCATTCCCAGGTGAACACACAATCAATAACCACCACAGCATTCCCAGGTGAACACACAATCAATAACCACCACAGCATTCCCAGGTGAACACACAATCAATAACCACCACAGCATTCCCAGGTGAACACACACAATCAATAACCACCACAGCATTCCCAGGTGAACACACACAATCAATAACCACCACAGCATTCCCAGCATTCCCAGGTGAACACACACAATCAATAACCACCACAGCATTCCCAGGTGAACACACAATCAATAACCACCACAGCATTCCCAGCATTCCCAGGTGAACACACACAATCAATAACCACCACAGCATTCCCAGGTGAACACACAATCAATAACCACCACAGCATTCATTCCCAGGTGAACACACACAATCAATAACCACCACAGCATTCCCAGGTGAACACACAATCAATAACCACCACAGCATTCCCAGGTGAACACACAATCAATAACCACCACAGCATTCCCAGGTGAACACAAAATCAATAACCACCACAGCATTCCCAGGTGAACACACACAATCAATAACCACCACAGCATTCCCAGCATTCCCAGGTGAACACACAATCAATAACCACAGCACAGCATTCCCAGGTGAACACACAATCAATCAATAACCACCACAGCATTCCCAGGTGAACACACACAATCAATAACCACCACAGCATTCCCAGGTGAACACACAATCAATAACAACCACCACAGCATTCCCAGGTGAACACACACAATCAATAACCACCACAGCATTCCCAGGTGAACACACAATCAATAACCACCACAGCATTCCCAGGTGAACACACAATCAATAACCACCACAGCATTCCCAGGTGAACACACACAATCAATAACCACCACAGCATTCCCAGGTGAACACACACAATCAATAACCACCACAGCATTCCCAGGTGAACACACAATCAATAACCACCACAGCATTCCCAGGTGAACACACAATCAATAACCACCACAGCATTCCCAGGTGAAACACACAATCAATAACCACCACAGCATTCCCAGGTGAACACACAATCAATAACCACCACAGCATTCCCAGGTGAACACACACAATCACCACCACAGCATTCCCAGCATCAGGTGAACACACACAATCAATAACCACCACAGCATTCCCAGGTGAACACACAATCAATAACCACCACAGCATTCCCAGCGTTCCCAGGTGAACACACACAATCAATAACCACACAGCATTCCCAGGTGAACACACAATCAATAACCACCACAGCATTCCCAGGTGAACACACAATCAATAACCACCACAGCATTCCCATTCCCAGGTGAACACACAATCAATAACCACCACAGCATTCCCAGGTGAACACACAATCAATAACCACCACAGCATTCCCAGGTGAACACACAATCAATAACCACCACAGCATTCCCAGGTGAACACACAATCAATAACCACCACAGCATTCCCAGCATTCCCAGGTGAACACACAATCAATAACCACCACAGCATTCCCAGGTGAACACACAATAAACAGCACAGCATTCCCAGGTGAACACACAATCAATAACCACCAGCATTCCCAGCATTCCCAGGTGAACACACAATCAATAACCACCACAGCATTCCCAGGTGAACACACAATCAATAACCACCACAGCAGGTGAACACACACAATCAATAACCACCACAGCATTCCCAGGTGAACACAATCAATAACCACCACAGCATTCCCAGGTGAACACACACAATCAATAACCACCACAGCATTCCCAGGTGAACACACAATCAATAACCACCACAGCATTCCCAGGTGAACACACAATCAATAACCACCACAGCATTCCCAGGTGAACACACACAATCAATAACCACCACAGCATTCCCAGCATTCCCAGGTGAACACACAATCAATAACCACCACAGCATTCCCAGGTGAACACACACAATAACCACCACAGCATTCCCAGGTGAACACACACAATCAATAACCACCACAGCATTCCCAGCGTTCCCAGGTGAACACACAATCAATAACCACCACAGCATTCCCAGGTGAACACACAATCAATAACCACCACAGCATTCCCAGGTGAACACACACAATCAATAACCACAGCATTCCCAGGTGAACACACAATCAATAACCACCACAGCATTCCCAGGTGAACACACAATCAATAACCACCACAGCATTCCCAGGTGAACACACAATCAATAACCACCACAGCATTCCCAGCATTCCCAGGTGAACACACAATCAATAACCACCACAGCATTCCCAGGTGAACACAATCAATAACCACCACAGCATTCCCAGGTGAACACACAATCAATAACCACCACAGCATTCCCAGGTGAACACAATCAATAACCACCACAGCATTCCCAGGTGAACACATCAATAACCACAGCATTCCCAGGTGAACACACAATCAATAACCACCACAGCATTCCCAGGTGAACACAATCAATAACCACCACAGCATTCCCAGGTGAACACACAATCAATAACCACCACAGCATTCCCAGGTGAACACACACAATCAATAACCACACAGCATTCCCAGGTGAACACACAATCAATAACCACAGCATTCCCAGGTGAACACACACAATCAATAACCACCACAGCATTCCCAGGTGAACACACAATCAATAACCACCACAGCATTCCCAGGTGAACACACACAATCAATAACCACCACAGCATTCCCAGGTGAACACACACAATCAATAACCACCACAGCATTCCCAGGTGAACACACACAATCAATAACCACAGCATTCCCAGGTGAACACACAATCAATAACCACCAGCATTCCCAGCGTTCCCAGGTGAACACACACAATCAATAACCACCACAGCATTCCCAGGTGAACACACACAATCAATAACCACCACAGCATTCCCAGCATTCCCAGGTGAACACAAAATCAATAAACCACCACAGCATTCCCAGGTGAACACACACAATCAATAACCACCACAGCATTCCCAGGTGAACACACACAATCAATAACCACCACAGCATTCCCAGGTGAACACACACAATCAATAACCACCACAGCATTCCCAGGTGAACACACACAATCAATAACCACAGCATTCCCAGGTGAACACACAATCAATAACCACAGCATTCCCAGGTGACACACACAATCAATAACCACCACAGCATTCCCAGGTGAACACACACAATCAATAACCACCACAGCATTCCCAGGTGAACACACAATCAATAACCACCACAGCATTCCCAGGTGAACACACAATCAATAACCACCACAGCATTCCCAGGTGAACACACACAATCAATAACCACCACAGCATTCCCAGGTGAACACACAATCAATAACCCACAGCATTCCCAGGTGAACACAATCAATAACCACCACAGCATTCCCAGGTGAACACACAATCAATAACCACCAGCATTCCCAGGTGAACACACAATCAATAACCACCACAGCATTCCCAGCATTCCCAGGTGAACACACAATCAATAACCACCACAGCATTCCCAGGTGAACACACAATCAATAACCACCACAGCATTCCCAGGTGAACACACACAATCAATAACCACCACAGCATTCCCAGGTGAACACACACAATCAATAACCACACAGCATTCCCAGGTGAACACACACAATCAATAACCACCACAGCATTCCCAGGTGAACACAATCAATAACCACCACAGCATTCCCATTCCCAGGTGAACACACAATCAATAACCACCACAGCATTCCCAGGTGAACACACACAATCAATAACCACCACAGCATTCCCAGCATTCCCAGGTGAACACACACAATCAATAACCACCACAGCATTCCCAGGTGAACACACAATCAATAACCACCACAGCATTCCCAGGTGAACACACACAATCAATAACCACCACAGCATTCCCAGGTGAACACACACAATCAATAACCACCACAGCATTCCCAGGTGAACACACAATCAATAACCACAGCATTCCCAGGTGAACACACACAATCAATAACCACCACAGCATTCCCAGGTGAACACACACAATCAATACAGCATTCCCAGCATTCCCAGGTGAACACACAATCAATAACCACCACAGCATTCCCATTCCCAGGTGAACACACAATCAATAACCACCACATTCCCAGCATTCCCAGGTGAACACACAATCAATAACCACCACAGCATTCCCAGGTGAACACACAATCAATAACCACCACAGCATTCCCAGGGTGAACACACAATCAATAACCACCACAGCATTCCATTCCCAGGTGAACACACAATCAATAACCACCACAGCATTCCCAGGTGAACACACACAATCAATAACCACCACAGCATTCCCAGGTGAACACACAATCAATAACCACCACAGCATTCCCAGGTGAACACACACAATCAATAACCACAGCATTCCCAGCATTCCCAGGTGAACACACAATCAATAACCACAGCATTCCCAGGTGAACACACAATCAATAACCACCACATTCCCAGCATTCCCAGGTGAACACACACAATCAATAACCACCACAGCATTCCCAGGTGAACACACAATCAATAACCACCACAGCATTCCCAGGTGTGAACACACAATCAATAACCACCACAGCATTCCCAGCATTCCCAGGTGAACACAATCAATAACCACCACAGCATTCCCAGGTGAACACACACAATCAATAACCACCACAGCATTCCCAGGTGACACACAATCAATAACCACCACAGCATTCCATTCCCAGGTGAACACACAATCAATAACCACCACAGCATTCCCAGGTGAACACACACAATCAATAACCACCACATTCCCAGTTCCCAGGTGAACACACAATCAATAACCACCACAGCATTCCCAGGTGAACACACACAATCAATAACCACCACAGCATTCCCAGGTGAACAGGTGAACACAATCAATAACCACCACAGCATTCCCAGGTGAACACACAATCAATAACCACAGCATTCCCAGGTGAACACAATCAATCACACCACCACAGCATTCCCAGGTGAACACACACAATCAATAACCACCACAGCATTCCCAGGTGAACACACACAATCAATAACCACCACAGCATTCCCAGCGTTCCCAGGTGAACACACACAATCAATAACCACCACAGCATTCCCAGCATTCCCAGGTGAACACACAATCAATAACCACCACAGCATTCCCAGGTGAACACACAATCAATAACCACCACAGCATTCCCAGCATTCCCAGGTGAACACACAATCAATAACCACCACAGCATTCCCAGGTGAACACACACAATCAACCACCACAGCATTCCCAGGTGAACACACACAATCAATAACCACCACAGCATTCCCAGGTGAACACACAATCAATAACAACCACCACAGCATTCCCAGGTGAACACACAATCAATAACCACCACAGCATTCCCAGGTGAACACACAATCAATAACCACCACAGCATTCCCAGGTGAACACACAATCAATAACCACCACAGCATTCCCAGCGTTCCCAGGTGAACACACACAATCAATAACCACCACAGCATTCCCAGGTGAACACACACAATCAATAACCACCACAGCATTCCCAGCCAGGTGAACACACAATCAATAAACCACAGCATTCCCAGGTGAACACACACAATCAATAACCACCACAGCATTCCCAGGTGAACACACACAATCAATAACCACCAGCAGCATTCCCAGGTGAACACACAATCAATAACCACCACAGCATTCCCAGGTGAACACACACAATCAATAACCACCACAGCATTCCCAGGTGAACACACACAATCAATAACCACCACAGCATTCCCAGGTGAACACACAATCAATAACCACCACAGCATTCCCAGCATTCCCAGGTGAACACACACAATCAATAACCACCACAGCATTCCCAGGTGAACACACACAATCAATAACCACCACAGCATTCCCAGGTGAACACAATCAATAACACACAGCACCTCCACTCTGGTCACACAGAATTCAGCATTCCCAGGTGAACACACAATCAATAACCACCACAGTGTCACACAATCAATAACCAGCATTCCCAGGTGAACACACACACCACATCAGTGAAACCACCACAGCAGCAGGTGAACACAATCAATAACCACAGCATTCCCACGTTCTGAACACAAACCACAGCATTCCCAGGTGAACACACACAATAACAACAGCAGCATTCCCAGGTGAACACACACAATCAATAACCACCACATTCCCAGGTGAACACACACAATTCAGAACAGGTGAACACACACATCCACATACAATCATGCTCACCAGCAGGTGAACACACAATCAATAACCACAGCTCTTCGATTCCACAGGTGAACACACAGCTCATAACATAAAGGTGACACAATAGTGCAGAACACACATACACACTAAATAATAGCACCACCACAGCATTCACAATCACACACAACATAACATTATTAAGGTGAACACAATCAAAAAATTCAATTGTGAACACACAATCAATAACCACACATAATTTAATATAAAATATATAACCACACAATAACATAAAATCATACCACAACCAAGTTCCCAGGTGAACAAACTATATTCCCAGGTGAACACAATCAATAACCACCACAGCATTCCCATTCCCAGGTGAACACACACAATCATGAAACACACACATTCAGGTGAACACACACAATCAATAACCACCACATTCCCAGGTGAACACACACAATCAAAACACATTCACTGCATTTTTGATACACAGATAATGACCAATTTATAATAATAACTAAAATATGACATAAAACTATAATATTATATTTTAGAGGATAAAATTTATATTATCAGAATAATAACATAAATACTATAATGTGTGATAATGAACCATAAACCCAGAAGCTCAGAACAATGATACAGATGCATAAATGAATCTATAACTGTTCCTACAAAACATAAACAGTGGTCAAAGATTAATATCAATATCTCAGAGCTTTCCACCACAGCAGTTCAGATTTGTGAACACACATCAATAAACCACAGCATTGCAGAATGATACAGATCAATAACCACCACAGCAGGTCCCAGATCATTCTGAACAACACTCTGTCACACACACAGCAGCCCTGATTTCCCAGGTGTAACGCGGTTTGTAACAGTTAAAGGCATTACTGTAATCACCACCACAGCATTCCCAGGTGCACATCAATCACACACTCAGCTTCCTGCTGCAGTGAACACCCCTCCATGTTGTCCAGCTCCTGCCTGCAGTCCAGCAGCTGCTCCGTCTTCTCCTCTCTGTGAACACACCATCAAGATCTCCACTGAGGCATTCCTGACTGCGCCCAAGCTGTGATAATCTGCTACTGCACAGCATCTAGGTGAACCACAGCACCACTCAATCTGCCTCAGCATTCCCAGCGTGAACTCACAATGGAACTGCACGCCTTTTATAGCGCTGATTAAAATAGCCTGTCCTCCTTTCCCAGGTGGTTCACACACTGGTTAAATGTGCAGAGCATCCAGGTGAACACACTGCTGCACACATCACACGCCCGGAGACACACCTGACAGCTGTTCCAGCACAGGGCTTTTATATCTGCAGTCTTACAGCACAAACGCCTGAGCATGGCCTGTCCAAGCTCGGTGCAGAGTTTAGCTCCAGTCTGTCTGGAGGTCTCCAGGTCTGCCTTATTCCCACTGTTCAAGAGCTGATTCTCAGGATAACACACACAATCAATAACCACAGCTGGGCGTTCTGTGCCAAATACACTCCTTCAGAATTAGAACAAGCAGGAATGACAGATGTGTGTGTGTGTGTGAGAGACTGTCTTAGCTGTCTGTGTGTGTGATGGGTAGGTTTAGGGGCAGTGTGTGTGTGTGTGTCTGTGTGTGCATGTGTGTGTGTGAGACTCTTTAGCTGTGTGTGTTGGTGTGTGTGTGTGTGTCACTGTCTGTGTGATAGGTTTAAGCTGTGTGTGTGTGTGTGTGTGTGTGTGCTGTCTGTGTGTGTGATGGGTAGGTTTAGCATTGTGTGTGTGTGTGATGGTATTTAACAGTGTGTGTGTGCATTGTGTGTGTGTGTGTGTGAGAGACTGTCTCAGCTGTCTGTGTGTGTGATGGGTATAGCAGTGTGTGTGTGTGTGTGTGTGTGTGTGTGTGTGTGGTGATATGTTTACATGTGTGTGTGTGTGTGTGTGTGTGTGTGTCTGTGTGTGTGATGGGTGATAGCAGTGTGTGTGTGTGTGTGATATAGCATTGTGTGTGTGTGTGTGTGTGTGTGTGTGTGTGTGTGTGTCTGTGTGTGTGATGGTAGTTTAGCATGTGTGTGTGTGTGTGTGATGGGTAGTTTAGCAGTGTGTGTGTGTGTGTGTGTGATGGGTGATTTACAGTGTGTGTGTGTGTGTGTGTGTGTGTGTGATGGGTAGGTTTAGGGGCAGTGTGTGTGTGTGTGTGTGTGTGTGTGTAATGTAGCTTGCTCAGTTATGCTCTATGGTTATGGAATTATAGAGATAACAGTTTGTATTAGTACAGTGACTTGACGTAAATGATTGATCAGGTTTTCTGTAAAGAGTCACAGATCAGTGTGATTCCTAACCCATGTCTCACGCCAGCAGAGGTAAACAATTACAACTACTCACGCACTGTAATTAAATTTTGAATTTGTACTTTTGGAGTACATTTTTAAATATGTAATTTTACTGTACTCAAGTACAAATTAAGCTAAATAATCTACATACTTTTAAAAATCACAAATTGTTCGAACGCAATTTGAATCAATATTCAAACCTTTGACCACCACATTTGGTAGCCAATAAGAGATCCGATCATACGGACCAATAAAGGCCTAAGATTTGAAGTGAAAAAGCCTGCGAACAGCAGCTCCTGAGCGCTTCATCCGCACAGTGATTTATAGACTGAAAGTTTGGAGAAACAAACTGCAGGGTAGTGTTGTCAAAAATAATATCTATATTTTGATACATATCGATACTGAAATATCTGACTCGATTCCAATACTCG
>JAFJHK010000031.1:22500-82500 GCA_023029165.1 Gobiocypris rarus
AGGCTGACACGGACAATGAGGGTCTGAGACACTTCCTGTGCAGGACGTCCTGTGACCCTGCAGTGACATCACTCTCTCAGGAGTTCTGCATGGTCCTATTCATTAAAGACCACCCCATCCCATTCCATCCCATCCCGTCGAGCCCCGCCCTATATCTGTTCTTGTTCCTGAGGCACTATGACCCGGATCTGGAGCTGCTGCAGGAGCATGAATGTCTTCATAATCCAGACTATATCAGCGGCTCTGGGGTGTGTAGTTCTCTGTGTGTGTGTGAGTGTGTGTCATATGAATGATTAACATCAGTGTGTCCCGGTCCAGAGCTCTAAGATGAAACGTACCACTGACAGGAGTCCTGCCCAACACCAGCACGTCAGGAAGTGACATCACCACCAGCTGCTGCAGCGTCTCCTGGAACACAAGCACACGGACATCAGACGCCATCCCATAATCACAGTAGCCTCATCTGTGTGTGTGTGTGTCTGTGTGTGTGTGTAGTGCCGATCATCTCTTCCTCTTTAGCTCCAGCAGTAAATAAACATCAGAAGATACAGAACGACTTCCTGAAATCAGTCATGTGATCATCCATCAGTAACGTCATGTGATCATGAGATCATCCATCAGTAACGACATGTCGTCATGTGATCATCCATCAGTAACGCATGATCATGAATCATCATCCACAGTACGTGATCATCATCAGTAACGTCATGTGATCATGCGATCATCCATCAGTAACGCATGTGATCATGTGATCATCCATCAGTAACGTCATGTGATCATGAGATCATCCATCAGTAACGTCATGTGATCATGTAGTAACGTCATGTGATCATGTGATCATCCATCAGTAACGTCCATCATGAGATCATCCATCAGTAACGTCATGTGATCATCCATCAGTAACGTCATGTGATCATCCATCAGTAACGTCATGTGATCATCCATCAGTAACGCGTCGTGATCATGTGATCATCCATCAGTAACGTCATGTGATCATCCATCAGTAACGCCCATCAGATCATCCATCAGTAACGTATGATCATCCATCACTCGCGTGATGTGATCATCCATCAGTAACATCATGATCATCCATCAGTAACGCATGTGATCATGTGATCATCCATCAGTAACGCATGTGATCATCCATCAGTAACATCATGTGATCATCCATCAGTAACGTCATGTGATCATGTGATCATCCATCAGTAACATCATGTGATCATCCATCAGTAACATCATGTGATCATCCATCAGTAACGTCATGTGATCATGTGATCATCCATCAGTAACGTCATGTGATCATCCATCAGTAACATCATGTGATCATCCATCAGTAACATCATGTGATCATGTGATCATCCATCAGTAACGTGTGATCATCCATCAGTAACATCGTGTGATCATCCATCAGTAACGTCAGTGATCATCCATAATGTCATGTGATCATCCATCACGTCGCGTGATCATGATCATCTATCACGTCATGTGATCATCCATCACGTCATGTGATCATCCATCAGTAACGTCATGATCATGTGATCATCTATCAGCATGTGATCATCCATCAGTAACGTCATGTGATCATCCATCAGTAACATCATCGATCATGCGATCATCCATCAGTAACATCATGTGATCATGATCATCCATCAGTAACGTGTGATCATCCATCAACGTCATGTGATCATGATCACGCGTCATGTGATCATGATCATCCATCAGTAAACATGTGTCGTGATCATCCATCAGTAACGTCATGTGATCATCCATCAGTAACTTCATGTGATCATGTGATCATCCATCAGTAACGTGTGATCGTGAGATCATCCATCAGTAACGTCATGTGATCATGTGATCATCCATCAGTAACGTCATGTGATCGTGATCATGCATCAGTAACGTCCGTGATCATGATCATCCATCAACGTCATGTGATCATCCATCAACGTCATGTGATCATCCATCAGTAATGTGATCATCCATCAGTAACGCCATGTGATCATGTGATCATCCATCAGTAACGTCATGTGATCATGTGATCATCCATCAGTGCGTCATGTGATCATCATCCATCAGCGCCATGTGATCATGTGATCATCCATCAGTAACGTCATGTGATCGAGATCATCCATCAGTAACGTCATGTGATCATGTGATCATCCATCAGTAACGTCCATGCGATCATCCATCAGTAACGTCATGATCGCGTGATCATCCATCAGTAACGTCATGTGATCATGTGATCATCCATCAGTAACGCGTGATCATCCAGTAACGTCATGTGATCATCCATCAGTAACGTGTGATCAGATCATCCATCAGTAACGTGTGATCATCCATCAGTAACGCCATGTGATCATGAGATCATCCATCAGTAACGTCATGTGATCATGTGATCATGCATCAGTAACGTCATGTGATCATGTGATCATCCATCAGTAACGTCTGATCATGTGATCATCCATCAGTAACGTCATGTGATCATCCATCAGTAACGCCGTGATCATCCATCAGTAACGTCATGTGATCATGTGATCATCCATCAGTAACGTCATGTGATCATGTGATCATCCATCAGTAACGTCATGTGATCATGTGATCATGCATCAGTAACGTCATGTGATCATGTGATCATCCATCAGTAACGTCATGTGATCATCCATCAGTAACGCCATGTGATCATCCATCAGTAACGTCATGTGATCATCCATCAGTAACGTCATGTGATCATCCATCAGTAACGTCATGTGATCATGTGATCATCCATCAGTAACGTCATGTGATCATCCATCAGTAACGTCATGTGATCATGTGATCATCCATCAGTAACGCCATGTGATCATGTGATCATCCATCAGTAACGCCATGTGATCATGTGATCATCCATCAGTAACGCCATGTGATCATCCATCAGTAACGCCATGTGATCATCCATCAGTAACGTCATGTGATCATGAGATCATCCATCAGTAACGCCATGTGATCGTGATCATCCATCAGTAACGCCATGTGATCATGAGATCATCCATCAGTAATGTCATGTGATCATGTGATCATCCATCAGTAACGTCATGTGATCATCATCCATCAGTAACGCATGTGATCATGTGATCATCCATCAGTAACGTCATGTGATCATGTGATCATCCATCAGTCATCCATCAGTATCATCATCCATCAGTAACGCCATGTGATCATCCATCAGTAACGCCGTCATGTGATCAATCATGTGATCATCCATCAGTAACGCCATCATGTGATCATCCATCAGTAACGCTGTGATCATGTGATCATGATCATCCATCAGTAACGTCATGTGATCATCCATCAGTAACGTCATGTGATCATGATCATGCATCAGTAACGTCATGTGATCATGAGATCATCCATCGATCATCCATCAGTAACGTCATGTGATCATCCATCAGTAACGTCAAGTGATCATATGATCATCCATCAGTAACGTCCTGTGATCATGTGATCATCCATCAGTAACGTCATGTGATCATGAGATCATCCATCAGTAACGTCATGTGATCATGTGATCATCCATCAGTAACGTCATGTGATCATGTGATCATCCATCAGTAACGTCATGTGATCATCCATCAGTAACGTCATGTGATCATCCATCAGTAACGTCATGTGATCATGTGATCATCCATCAGTAACGTCATGTGATCATGTGATTATCCATCAGTAACATCATGTGATCATCCATCAGTAACGTCAAGTGATCATGTGATCATCCACCAGTAACGTCATGTGATCATGTGATCATCCATCAGTAACGTCATGTGATCATCCATCAGTAACGTCAAGTGATCATATGATCATCCATCAGTAACGCCATGATCGTCATGTGATCATCCATCAGTAACGTCATGTGATCATCCATCAGTAACGCCATGCGTGATCATCCATCAGTAACGTCATGTGATCATGTGATCATCCATCAGTAACGTCATGTGATCATCCATCAGTAACGTCATGTGATCATGTGATCATCCATCAGTAACGTCATGTGATCATGTGATCATCCATCAGTAACGTCATGTGATCATGTGATCATCCATCAGTAACGCTGTGATCATGTGATCATCCATCAGTAACGCCATGTGATCATGTGATCATCCATCAGTAACGTCATGTGATCATCCATCAGTAACGTCATGTGATCATGTGATCATCCATCAGTAACGTCATGTGATCATCCATCAGTAACGTCATGTGATCATCCATCAGTAACGTCATGTGATCATGTGATCATCCATCAGTAACGTCATGTGATCATGTGATCATCCATCAGTAACGTCATGTGATCATGTGATCATCCATCAGTAACGTCATGTGATCATGTGATCATCCATCAGTAACGTCATGTGATCATGAGATCATCCATCAGTAACGTCATGTGATCATGTGATCATGCATCAGTAATGTCATGTGATCATGTGATCATCCATCAGTAACGTCATGTGATCATGAGATCATCCATCAGTACGTCATGTGATCATGTGATCATCCATCAGTAACGTCATGTGATCATGTGATCATCCATCAGTAACGTCATGTGATCATGTGATCATCCATCAGTAACGTCATGTGATCATGAGATCATCCATCAGTAACGTCATGTGATCATGTGATCATCCATCAGTAATGTCATGTGATCATGTGATCATCCATCAGTAACGTCATGTGATCATGAGATCATCCATCAGTAACGTCATGTGATCATCCATCAGTAACGTCATGTGATCATGTGATCATCCATCAGTAACGTCGTGATCATGTGATCATCCATCAGTAACGTCATGTGATCATGTGATCATCCATCAGTAACGTCATGTGATCATGTGATCATCCATCAGTAACGTCATGTGATCATGTGATCATCCATCAGTAACGTCATGTGATCATCCATCAGTAACGTCATGTGATCATGTGATCATCCATCAGTAACGTCATGTGATCATGTGATCATCCATCAGTAACGTCATGTGATCATGTGATCATCCATCAGTAACGTCATGTGATCATGATCATCCATCAGTAACGTCATGTGATCATGTGATCATCCATCAGTAACGTCATGTGATCATGTGATCATCCATCAGTAACGTCATGTGATCATGAGATCATCCATCAGTAACGTCATGTGATCATGTGATCATCCATCAGTAACGTCATGTGATCATCCATCAGTAACGTCATGTGATCATGTGATCATCCATCAGTAACGTCATGTGATCATGAGATCATCCATCAGTAACGTCACGTGATCATCCATCAGTAACGTCAAGTGATCATGTGATCATCCATCAGTAACTTTATGTGATCATCCATCAGTAACGTCATGTGATCATCCATCAGTAACGTCATGTGATCATGTGATCATCCATCAGTAACGTCATGTGATCATCCATCAGTAACGTCATGTGATCATCCATCAGTAAATCAGTAACGTCATGTGATCATCCATCAGTAACGTCATGTGATCATCCATCAGTAACGTCATGTGATCATGTGATCATCCATCAGTAACGTCATGTGATCATGTGATCATCCATCAGTAACGTCATGTGATCATGTGATCATCCATCAGTAACGTCATGTGATCATGTGATCATCCATCAGTAACGTCATGTGATCATGAGATCATCCATCAGTAACGTCATGTGATCATGTGATCATCCATCAGTAACGTCATGTGATCATGAGATCATCCATCAGTAACGTCATGTGATCATGTGATCATCCATCAGTAACGTCATGTGATCATGTGATCATCCATCAGTAACGTCATGTGATCATCCATCAGTAACATCATGTGATCATGTGATCATCCATCAGTAACGTCATGTGATCATGTGATCATCCATCAGTAACGTCATGTGATCATGTGATCATCCATCAGTAACGTCGCATCCATCAGTGATCATGTGATCATGATCATCCATCAGTAACGTCATGTGATCATGTGATCATCCATCAGTAACGTCATGTGATCATCCATCAGTGTCATGTGATCGTATGATCATCCATCAGTAACGTCATGTGATCATGTGATCATCCATCAGTAACGTCATGTGATCATGTGATCATCCATCAGTAACGTCATGTGATCATGAGATCATCCATCAGTAACGTCATGTGATCATGGATCATCCATCAGTAACGTCATGATCATGTGATCATCCATCAGTAACGCGTCATGTGATCATCCATCAGTAACGTCAAGTGATCATATGATCATCCATCAGTAACGTCCTGTGATCATGTGATCATCCATCAGTAACGTCATGTGATCATGAGATCATCCATCAGTAACGTCATGTGATCATGTGATCATCCATCAGTAACGTCATGTGATCATGTGATCATCCATCAGTAACGTCATGTGATCATCCATCAGTAACGTCATGTGATCATGTGATCATCCATCAGTAACGTCATGTGATCATGTGATCATCCATCAGTAACGTCATGTGATCATGTGATTCATCCATCAGTAATCATGTGATCATCCATCAGTAACGTCATGTGATCATGTGATCATCCATCAGTAACGTCATGTGATCATGTGATCATCCATCAGTAACGTCGTCATGTGATCATCCATCAGTAACGTCATGTGATCATGTGATCATCCATCAGTAACGTCATGTGATCATGTGATCATCCATCAGTAACGTCATGTGATCATGTGATCATCCATCAGTAACGTCATGTGATCATGTGATCATCCATCAGTAACGTCATGTGATCATGTGATCATCCATCAGTAACGCGTCATGATCATGATCATCCATCAGTAACGTCATGTGATCATGTGATCATCCATCAGTAACGTCATGTGATCATCCATCAGTAACGTCATGTGATCATCCATCAGTAACGTCATGTGATCATCCATCAGTAACGTCATGTGATCATGTGATCATCCATCAGTAACGCTCATGTGATCATGTGATCATCCATCAGTAACGTCATGTGATCGTGATCATCCATCAGTAACGTCATGTGATCATGTGATCATCCATCAGTAACGTCATGTGATCATGTGATCATCCATCAGTAACGTCATGTGATCATGTGATCATCCATCAGTAACGTCATGTGATCATGTGATCATCCATCAGTAACGTCATGTGATCATGAGATCATCCATCAGTAACGTCATGTGATCATGTGATCATCATCAGTAACGTCATGTGATCATGTGATCATCCATCAGTAACGTCATGTGATCATGTGATCATCCATCAGTAACGTCATGTGATCATGAGATCATCCATCAGTAACGTCATGTGATCATGTGATCATCCATCAGTAACGTCATGTGATCATGTGATCATCCATCAGTAACGTCATGTGATCATGAGATCATCCATCAGTAACGTCATGTGATCATGATCATCCATCAGTAACGTCATGTGATCGTGATCATCCATCAGTAACGTCATGTGATCATGTGATCATCCATCAGTAACGTCATGTGATCATGTGATCATCCATCAGTAACGTCATGATCATGTGATCATCCATCAGTAACGTCATGTGATCATGAGATCATCCATCAGTAACGTCATGTGATCATGTGATCATCCATCAGTAACGTCATGTGATCATGTGATCATCCATCAGTAACGTCATGTGATCATGTGATCATCCATCAGTAACGTCATGTGATCATGTGATCATCCATCAGTAACGTCATGTGATCATGTGATCATCCATCAGTAACGTCATGTGATCATGTGATCATCCATCAGTAACGTCATGTGATCATGTGATCATCCATCAGTAACGTCATGTGATCATGAGATCATCCATCAGTAACGTCATGTGATCATGTGATCATCCATCAGTAACGTCATGTGATCATGATCCATCAGTAACGTCATGTGATCATGTGATCATCCATCAGTAACGTCATGTGATCATGAGATCATCCATCAGTAACGTCGCGTGATCATCCATCAGTAACGTCGTCATGATCATGTGATCATCCATCAGTAACGTCATGTGATCATCCATCAGTAACATCATGTGATCATGTGATCATCCATCAGTAACCGTCATGTGATCATGTGATCATCCAGTGATCATGTGATCATCCATCAGTAACGTCATGTGATCATGTGATCATGTGATCATCCATCAGTAACGCCATGTGATCATGTGATCATCCATCAGTAACGTCATGTGATCATCCATCAGTAACGTCATGTGATCATGTGATCATCCATCAGTAACGTCATGTGATCATGTGATCATCCATCAGTAACGTCATGTGATCATCCATCAGTAACGCGTCATGTGATCATGTGATCATCCATCAGTAACGTCATGTGATCATGTGATCATGCATCAGTAACGTCATGTGATCATGTGATCATCCATCAGTAACGTCATGTGATCATGAGATCATCCATCAGTAACGTCATGTGATCATGTGATCATCCATCAGTAACGTCATGTGATCATGTGATCATCCATCAGTAACGTCATGTGATCATCCATCAGTAACATCATGTGATCATGTGATCATCCATCAGTAACGTCATGTGATCATGTGATCATCCATCAGTAACGTCATGTGATCATGAGATCATCCATCAGTAACGTCATGTGATCATCCATCAGTAACGTCATGTGATCATCCATCAGTAACGTCATGTGATCATGTGATCATCCATCAGTAACGTCATGTGATCATGTGATCATCCATCAGTAACGTCATGTGATCATGTGATCATCCATCAGTAACGTCATGTGATCATGTGATCATGTGATCATCCATCAGTAACGTCATGTGATCATCCATCAGTAACGTCATGTGATCATGTGATCATCCATCAGTAACGTCATGTGATCATGAGATCATCCATCAGTAACGTCATGTGATCATGTGATCATCCATCAGTAACGTCATGTGATCATGAGATCATCCATCAGTAACATCATGTGATCATGTGATCATCCATCAGTAACGTCATGTGATCATGAGATCATCCATCAGTAACGTCATGTGATCATGTGATCATCCATCAGTAACGTCATGTGATCATCCATCAGTAACGTCATGTGATCATCCATCAGTAACGTCATGTGATCATGTGATCATCCATCAGTAACATCATGTGATCATGTGATCATCCATCAGTAACGTCATGTGATCATGTGATCATCCATCAGTAACGTCATGTGATCATCCATCAGTAACATCATGTGATCATGTGATCATCCATCAGTAACGTCATGTGATCATGTGATCATCCATCAGTAACGTCATGTGATCATGTGATCATGCATCAGTAACGTCATGTGATCATATGATCATCCATCAGTAACGTCATGTGATCATGTGATCATCCATCAGTAACGTCATGTGATCATGTGATCATCCATCAGTAACGTCATGTGATCATGTGATCATCCATCAGTAACGTCATGTGATCATGAGATCATCCATCAGTAACGTCATGTGATCATGTGATCATCCATCAGTAACGCGTCATGTGATCATCCATCAGTAACGTCGTGATCATGTGATCATCCATCAGTAACGTCATGTGATCATGTGATCATCCATCAGTAACGTCATGTGATCATGTGATCATCCATCAGTAACGTCATGTGATCATGAGATCATCCATCAGTAACGTCATGTGATCATGAGATCATCCATCAGTAACATCATGTGATCATGTGATCATCCATCAGTAACGTCATGTGATCATGATCATCCATCAGTAACGCCATGTGATCATGTGATCATCCATCAGTAACGTCATGATCATGTGATCATCCATCAGTAACATCATGTGATCATGTGATCATCCATCAGTAACGTCATGCGTCATGTGATCATCCATCAGTAACGTCATGTGATCATGTGATCATCCATCAGTAACGTCATGTGATCATGTGATCATCCATCAGTAACGTCATGTGATCATGTGATCATCCATCAGTAACGTCATGTGATCATGTGATCATCCATCAGTAACGTCATGTGATGTGATCATCCATCAGTAACATCATGTGATCATGTGATCATCCATCAGTAACGTCATGTGATCATGTGATCATCCATCAGTAACGTCATGTGATCATGTGATCATGCATCAGTAACGTCATGTGATCATGTGATCATCCATCAGTAACGATCATGTGATCATCCATCAGTAACGTCATGTGATCATGTGATCATCCATCAGTAACGTCGTCATGTGATCATCCATCAGTAACGTCATGTGATCATGTGATCATCCATCAGTAACGTCATGTGATCATGAATCATCCATCAGTGATCATCCATGTGATCATGTGATCATCCATCAGTAACGTCATGTGATCATGATCATCCATCAGTAACGTCATGTGATCATGTGATCATCCATCAGTAACGTCATGTGATCATGTGATCATCCATCAGTAAGCGTCATGTGATCATCCATCAGTAACGTCATGTGCATGTGATCATCCATCAGTAACGTCATGTGATCATGTGATCATCCATCAGTAACATCATGTGATCATGTGATCATCCATCAGTAACGTCATGTGATCATCCATCAGTAACGTCATGTGATCATGTGATCATCCATCAGTAACGTCATGTGATCATGTGATCATCCATCAGTAACGTCTCATGTGATCATCCATCAGTAACGTCATGTGATCATGTGATCATCCGTCAGTAACGTCATGTGATCATGTGATCATCCATCAGTAACGTCATGTGATCATCCATCAGTAACGTCATGTGATCATCCATCAGTAACGTCATGTGATCATGTGATCATCCATCAGTAACGTCATGTGATCATGTGATCATCCATCAGTAACGTCATGTGATCATCCATCAGTAACGTGTGTGTGATCATCCATCAGTAACGCGTCAAGTGATCATGTGATCATCCATCAGTAACGACATGTGATCATGTGATCATCCATCAGTGTGTGTGTGTGTGTCTGAACATCAGGTGTGTGTGTGTGTCTGAACACCAGGTGTGTGTGTGTGTGTCTGAACACCAGGTGTGTGTGTGTGTGTCTGAACACCAGGTGTGTGTGTGCTGAACCACCAGGTGTGTGTGTGTGTGTGTCTGAACACCAGGTGTGTGTGTCTGAACACCAGGTGTGTGTGTGTGTGTGTGTCTGAACACCAGGTGTGTGTGTCTGAACACCAGATGTGTGTTTGTGTCTGAACACCTGACACGTGTGTGTGTGTGTGCGACCAGGTGTGTGTGTGCGTGTGTGAACACCACAGGTGTGTGTGTCTGTGTATCTGTGCAGGTGTGTGTGTGTGTCACCAGGTGTGTGTGTGTGTGTGTGTGTGTGTGTGTGTCTGTGCACCAGGTGTGTGTGTGTGTGTCTGAACACCAGGTGTGTGTGTGTGTGTCTGTGTGTGTGTGTGTGTGTCTGAACACCATGTGTGTGTGTCACCACCAGGTGTGTGTGTGTGTGTGAACTGAACACCAGTGTGTGTGTGTGTGAACACCAGGTGTGTGTGTGTGTGTGTGTGTCTGAACACCAGATGTGTGTTTGTGTCTGAACACCAGGTGTGTGTGTGTGTGTGTGTCTGAACACAGTGTGTGTCTGACACCAGGTGTGTGTGTGTGTGTGTGTCACCACACTCACACACCACACGTGACACACACCACAGTGTGTCTGACACCTCAGTAAGCACTGATCACTCGCACACGTCTCTCTGTGATCTCTCACTCTGTGACTGATCAGTGTCAGTCTCTCTGCTGTGATCTCTCGCTCTGTGAGTGATCTCCATCTACTCTTGATCTTCACGCACAGTCTCTGTGCTCGCATCTCATCGCACAGTCTCTGATCTCTCTCTCTGACATGTGCAGTCCTCGTCTCTCTGATCGCTGATCTCGCACAGTCTCGATCTCTCGCACAGTCTCGCACAGTGACACGCACAGTCTCTGTGATCTCGCACAGTCTCGCACAGTCTCTCGCACAGTCGCACAGTCTCTCGCACAGTCTCTCGTCTCAGTGATCTCTGATCTCGCACAGTCTCACGCTCGCACACTCGCTGATCTCGCACAGTCTCACGATCAGTCTCTCAGTCTGTGATCTCGTCTCGCACAGTCTCTCGCTGATCTCTCTCTCGCGCTCGCATCTCTGATCTCTCAGTCTCTCGCTGATCGCTGATCTCTCTCACAGTCTCTCACAGTCTCACAGTCTCACTGTCTCTCTCTCTCTCGCGTCTCGCACAGTCTCGCTTCTTTGATCTCTCTCTCTCTCGCGATCAGTCTCTCTCTCTGTCTCGCGATCAGTCTCTCGCTCTCGCTCGCGCAGTCTCTCTCTCGCTCGCGCAGCTCTCTCGTGACAGTCTCTCTCGTGCAGTCTCTCTCTCTCTCTCGCGCGCGCGCTCTCTCTCTCTCTCGCGCGCTCTCTCTCTCTCGTCTCTCTCTCGTGCGCTCTCTCTCTCTCTCGGTCTCTTCTCAGTCTCTTTCTCTCACTCTCTCTCTCTTCTCTCGCGCTCTCTCTCTCTCTCTCTCGCTTCTCTCTCGCTCTTGCTCTCTCGCGCGCGCTCTCTCTCCTCGCGCGCTCTCTCTCGCGCGCTCTCTCTCTCTCACTCTCTCTCTCTCTCGCTCTTTCTCGTCTCTCTCGCGCGCTCTCTCTCTCTCTCGCGCTCTCTCTCTCTCTCTCGCGCGCTCTCTCTCTCTCTCTCGCGCGTCTCTCTCTCTCTCTCGCGCGCTCTCTCTCTCTCTCTGCTCTCTCTCTCACTCTCTCTCTCTCTCTCGCGCTCTCTCTCTCGCGCTCTCTCTCGCTCTCTCTCTCTCTCGCGCGCTCTCTCTCTCTCTCGCGCGCTCTCTCTCACTCTCGCGCGCGCTCTCTCTCTCGCGCGCTCTCTCTCTCGCGCTCTCTCTCTCGCGCGCTCTCTCTCGCGCGCTCTCTCTCGCGCGCTCTCTCTCGCGCTCTCGCGCTCGCTCTCTCTCTCGCGCGCTCTCTGCGCTCTCTCTCTCTCTCTCGCGCTCTCTCTCTCTCTCTCTCACTCTCGCTCGGCTCTCTCTCTCTCTCTCTCGCGCGCTCTCTCTCTCGCGTGCGCTCTCTCTCTCTGTGTGTGCTGTCTCTCGCTCGCTCTCTCTCTGTGTGTGTCTGTGCTGCTCTCTCTCTCTCTCGCGCTCTCTCTCGCGCTCTCTCGCTCTCTCTCGTGCTCTCTCTCTCGTGTCGCTCTCTCTCTCTTTCGTGCTCACTCTCTGGCGCTCTTCTCTCTACACATCACACATCTCACACATCACCACACACACACTCACACACAACACACACACAGTGATGCACACTCTCTCTCTCTCTAATAAATGACTTCGCGTGTGTGCTCTTCTCACCTCTCTGTCATCTCTCTCTCATCTCTCTCGTCTCTCGTGTGTCTCTCTCTGCGCTCTCTCTGCTCTCCTCTCTGATCTCTGTCTGGGTTTCATCTTTCTCTTTTGTGTTCCACTGTCTCTCTCTTCATGTCTGCACACAAACACACACAGCGTCTCTCTGTGTGTGTGTGTGTGTGTGTGTGTGTGTGTGTGTGTGTGTGTGTGTGTGTGTGTGAGTGACTGATCTTAAACTACAACATCATGTCTGCACATTGCTCTCTGCTCAACTCACGCATCCTCTCTCTCTCAACACAAACAGATCCACTGCCACGCCTTACAGAACTGTTCTGTGATTGCTCTCTCTCTCTCGCTACCTGTCTCGCGCGCTCTCTCATCAGCTGTGACACACACACACACACACACACACACACACACACACACACACACACACACCATCACACACACACACACACACACACACACACACACACACACACACACACTAAACACACACACACACACACACACACACACACACACACACTGCCCCTAAACCTACCCATCACAGGAAACATTCTGCATTTTTACTTTCTCATAAAAACTCATTGTGTGTCGCGTAAGAGTGTGTGTCTCCTCCGGCTGTATTCGTAAGAGTGTGTGTGTCCTCCAGCTGTGTTCGTAAGAGTGTGTGTGTCCTCCGGCTGTGTTCATAAGAGTGTGTGTGTCCTCCGGCTGTGTTCATAAGAGTGTGTGTGTCCTCCGGCTGTGTTCATAAGAGTGTGTGTGTGTCCTCCGGCTGTGTTCATAAGAGTGTGTGTGTCCTCCGGCTGTGTTCATAAGAGTGTGTGTGTCCTCCGGCTGTGTTCAGAGTGAGTGTGTCCTCCGGCTGTGTTCATAAGAGTGTGTGTGTGTCCTCCGGCTGTGTTCATAAGAGTGAGTGTGTCCTCCGGCTGTGTTCATAAGAGTGTGTGTGTCCTCCGGACTGTGTTCATAAGAGTGTGTGTCCTCGGCTGTGTTCATAAGAGTGAGTGTGTGTGTCCTCCGGCTGTGTTCATAAGAGTGTGTGCGCTCTTTCGCTCGCATGCTGTTCTCTCTCGCGCGCTCTCTCTTCGCGCTTCTCTCGCGCGCGCTCTCTCTCTCTCGCGCTGTCCTCCGGCCAGGTCTATGCACTCTCGCGCTCCCGCGCTCTCGTCCTCAGGCAGGTGTGCTCCGGCTGTGGCTTCTCGCTTGCCGCTGTCGCCTTCAGAGGCTCTCCGGCCAGCGCGCTTTCTTCGCGCTTTCTGCCCATTCTTCGCGGCGCTCCGGCTGTGTTCATAAGAGTGTTCGCTTTCGCGCTTTCGCGCTTCTCGCGCTTTCTCTTCAAGGCTACAAGGCCTTCGCGCGCTCTCTCTCTCTCGCGGCTCTCTCTCTCTCTTTCGCGCGCTCTCTCTCTCATGTGACTCTCTCTCCTCCGGCTGTGTTCATAAGAGTGTGTGTGTCCTCCGGCTGTGTTCATAAGTGTGTGTGTGTCCTCCGGCTGTGTTCATAAGAGTGTGTGTGTCCTCCGGCTGTGTTCATAAGAGTGTGTGTCTCTCGGCTGTGTTCATAAGAGTGTGTGTGTCCTCGGCTGTGTTCATAAGTGTGTGTGTGTCCTCCGGCTGTGTTCATAAGTGTGTGTGTGTCCTCCGGCTGTGTTCATAAGAGTGAGTGTGTCCTCCGGCTGTGTTCATAAGAGTGTGTGTGTCCTCCGGCTGTGTTCATAAGAGTGTGTGTCCTCGGCTGTGTTCATAAGAGTGTGTGTGTGTCCTCCGGCTGTGTTCATAAGAGTGTGTGTGTGTCCTCCGGCTGTGTTCATAAGAGTGTGTGTGTCCTCCGGCTGTGTTCATAAGAGTGTGTGTGTCCTCCGGCTGACTGTGTTCATAAGAGTGTGTGTGTCCTCCGGCTGTGTTCATAAGAGTGTGTGTGTGTCCTCTGGCTGTGTTCATAAGAGTGTGTGTGTCCTCCGGCTGTGTTCATAAGAGTGTGTGTGTGTCCTCCGGCTGTGTTCATAAGAGTGTGTGTCCTCCGGCTGACTGTGTTCATAAGAGTGAGTGTGTCCTCCGGCTGTGTTCATAAGAGTGTGTGTGTCCTCCGGCTGTGTTCATAAGAGTGTGTGTGTCCTCCGGCTGTGTTCATAAGAGTGTGTGTGTCCTCCGGCTGTGTTCATAAGAGTGTGTGTGTCCTCCGGCTGTGTTCATAAGAGTGTGTGTGTCCTCCGGCTGTGTTCATAAGAGTGTGTGTGTCCTCCGGCTGACTGTGTTCATAAGAGTGTGTGTGTCCTCCGGCTGTGTTCATAAGAGTGTGTGTGTCCTCCGGCTGACTGTGTTCATAAGAGTGTGTGTCCTCCGGCTGTGTTCATAAAATTGTGTGTGTCCTCCGGCTGTGTTCATAAGAGTGAGTGTGTCCTCCGGCTGTGTTCATAAGAGTGTGTGTGTCCTCCGGCTGTGTTCATAAGAGTGTGTGTGTCCTCCGGCTGTGTTCATAAGAGTGTGTGTGTGTCCTCCGGCTGACTGTGTTCATAAGAGTGTGTGTGTCCTCCGGCTGTGTTCATAAGAGTGAGTGTGTCCTCCGGCTGTGTTCATAAGAGAGTGTGTGTCCTCCGGCTGTGTTCATAAAATTGTGTGTGTCCTCCGGCTGTGTTCATAAGAGTGAGTGTGTCCTCCAGCTGTGTTCATAAGAGTGTGTGTGTCCTCCGGCTGTGTTCATAAGTGTGTGTGTCCTCCGGCTGTGTTCATAAGAGTGAGTGTGTCCTCCAGCTGTGTTCGTAAGAGTGTGTGTGTCCTCCGGCTGTGTTCATAAGAGTGTGTGTGTCCTCCGGCTGACTGTGTTCATAAGAGTGTGTGTGTCCTCCGGCTGTGTTCATAAGAGTGAGTGTGTCCTCCGGCTGTGTTCGTAAGAGTGTGTGTGTCCTCCGGCTGTGTTCATAAGAGTGTGTGTGTCCTCCGGCTGTGTTCATAAGAGTGTGTGTGTCCTCCGGCTGTGTTCATAAGAGTGTGTGTGTCCTCCGGCTGTGTTCATAAGAGTGTGTGTGTCCTCCGGCTGTGTTCATAAGAGTGAGTGTGTCCTCCGGCTGTGTTCATAAGAGTGTGTGTGTCCTCCGGCTGTGTTCATAAGAGTGTGTGTGTCCTCCGGCTGTGTTCATAAGAGTGTGTGTGTCCTCCGGCTGTGTTCATAAGAGTGTGTGTGTGTCCTCCGGCTGTGTTCATAAGAGTGTGTGTGTGTCCTCCGGCTGTGTTCATAAGAGTGTGTGTGTCCTCCGGCTGTGTTCATAAGTGTGTGTGTGTCCTCCGGCTGTGTTCATAAGAGTGTGTGTCCTCCGGCTGTGTTCATAAGAGTGTGTGTCACCTCCGGCTGTGTTCATAAGAGTGTGTGTGTCCTCGGCTGTGTTCATAAGAGTGAGTGTGTCCTCCAGCTGTGTTCATAAGAGTGTGTGTGTCCTCCGGCTGTGTTCATAAGAGTGTGTGTATCCTCCGGCTGTGTTCATAAGAGTGTGTGTCCTCCGGCTGTGTTCATAAGAGTGAGTGTGTCCTCCGGCTGTGTTCATAAGAGTGTGTGTGTCCTCCGGCTGTGTTCATAAGAGTGTGTGTGTCCTCCGGCTGACTGTGTTCATAAGAGTGTGTGTGTCCTCCGGCTGTGTTCATAAGAGTGTGTGTCCTCCGGCTGTGTTCATAAGAGTGTGTGTGTGTCCTCCGGCTGTGTTCATAAGAGTGTGTGTGTCCTCCGGCTGACTGTGTTCATAAGAGTGTGTGTGTCCTCCGGCTGACTGTGTTCATAAGAGTGTGTGTGTCCTCCGGCTGTGTTCATAAGAGTGTGTGTGTCCTCCGGCTGTGTTCATAAGAGTGTGTGTGTCCTCCGGCTGTGTTCATAAGAGTGTGTGTGTCCTCCGGCTGTGTTCATAAGAGTGTGCACACACACACACACACACACACACACACACACACACACACACACACACACACACACACACACACACACACACACACACACACACACACATACACACACACACACACTGCCCCTAGACCTACCCATCACAGGAAACATTCTGCATTTTTACTTTCTCATAAAAACTCATTGTGTGTAGCCATGGGTGTGTATTTGCTCAGCTGTATTCATGAAATTAGCCAGTGTCCTCTGCTGACTGTGTTCATAGAGTGTATGTGTCCTCAGTGTGTGTGTCCTCCGGCTGTGTTCATAAGAGTGTGTGTGTCCTCCGGCTGTGTTCATAAGAGTGTGTGTGTCCTCCGGCTGTGTTCATAAGAGTGTGTGTGTCCTCCGGCTGTGTTCATAAGAGTGTGTGTGTGTCCTCCGGCTGTGTTCATAAGAGTGTGTGTCCTCCGGCTGTGTTCATAAGAGTGTGTGTCCTCCGGCTGTGTTCATAAGAGTGTGTGTGTCCTCCGGCTGTGTTCATAAGAGTGTGTGTGTGTCCTCCGGCTGACTGTGTTCATAAGAGTGTGTGTGTCCTCCGGCTATGTTCATAAGAGTGTGTGTATCCTCCGGCTGTGTTCATAAGAGTGTGTGTCCTCCGGCTGTGTTCATAAGAGTGTGTGTGTCCTCCGGCTGTGTTCATAAGAGTGTGTCCTCCGGCTGTGTTCATAAGAGTGTGTGTCCTCCGGCTGTGTTCATAAGAGTGTGTGTGTGTCCTCCGGCTGTGTTCATAAGAGTGTGTGTGTCCTCCGGCTGTGTTCATAAGAGTGTGTGTCCTCCGGCTGTGTTCATAAGAGTGTGTGTGTCCTCCGGCTGTGTTCATAAGAGTGTGTGTGTCCTCCGGCTGTGTTCATAAGAGTGTACACACACACACACACACACACACACACACACACACACACACACACACACACGGCTGTGTTCATAAGAGTGTGTGTCCTCCGGCTGTGTTCATAAGAGTGTGTGTGTCCTCCGGCTGACTGTGTTCATAAGAGTGTGTGTGTCCTCCGGCTGTGTTCATAAGAGTGTGTGTGTCCTCCGGCTGTGTTCATAAGAGTGTGTGTCCTCCGGCTGTGTTCATAAGAGTGTGTGTGTCCTCCGGCTGTGTTCATAAGAGTGTGTGTGTCCTCCGGCTGTGTTCATAAGAGTGTGTGTCCTCCGGCTGTGTTCATAAGAGTGTGTGTGTCCTCGGCTGTGTTCATAAGAGTGTGTGTGTCCTCCGGCTGTGTTCATAAGAGTGTGTGTGTCCTCCGGCTGTGTTCATAAGAGTGAGTGTGTCCTCCGGCTGTGTTCATAAGAGTGTGTGTGTCCTCCGGCTGTGTTCATAAGAGTGTGTGTGTCCTCCGGCTGTGTTCATAAGAGTGTGTGTGTCCTCCGGCTGTGTTCATAAGAGTGTGTGTCCTCCGGCTGTGTTCATAAGAGTGTGTGTCCTCCGGCTGTGTTCATAAGAGTGTGTGTGTCCTCCGGCTGTGTTCATAAGTGTGTGTGTGTCCTCCGGCTGTGTTCATAAGAGTGTGTGTGTCCTCCGGCTGTGTTCATAAGAGTGTGTGTGTCCTCCGGCTGTGTTCATAAGAGTGTGTGTCCTCCGGCTGTGTTCATAAGAGTGTGTGTGTCCTCCGGCTGTGTTCATAAGAGTGTGTGTGTCCTCCGGCTGTGTTCATAAGAGTGTGTGTGTCCTCCGGCTGTGTTCATAAGAGTGTGTGTCCTCGGCTGTGTTCATAAGAGTGTGTGTGTCCTCCGGCTGTGTTCATAAGAGTGTGTGTGTCCTCCGGCTGTGTTCATAAGAGTGTGTGTCCTCCGGCTGTGTTCATAAGAGTGTGTGTGTCCTCCGGCTGTGTTCATAAGAGTGTGTGTGTGTCCTCCGGCTGTGTTCATAAGAGTGTGTGTGTCCTCCGGCTGTGTTCATAAGAGTGTGTGTGTCCTCCGGCTGTGTTCATAAGAGTGTGTGTGTCCTCCGGCTGTGTTCATAAGAGTGTGTGTGTCCTCCGGCTGTGTTCATAAGAGTGTGTGTGTCCTCCGGCTGACTGTGTTCATAAGAGTGTGTGTGTCCTCCGGCTGTGTTCATAAGAGTGTGTGTGTCCTCCAGGCTGTGTTCATAAGAGTGTGTGTGTCCTCCGGCTGTGTTCATAAGAGTGTGTGTGTCCTCCGGCTGTATTCATAAGAGTGTGTGTCCTCCGGCTGTGTTCATAAGAGTGTGTGTGTGTCCTCCGGCTGTGTTCATAAGAGTGTGTGTGTGTCCTCCGGCTGTGTTCATAAGAGTGTGTGTGTGTCCTCCGGCTGACTGTGTTCATAAGAGTGTGTGTGTCCTCCGGCTATGTTCATAAGAGTGTGTGTGTCCTCCGGCTGTGTTCATAAGAGTGTGTGTGTCCTCCGGCTGTGTTCATAAGAGTGTGTGTGTCCTCCGGCTGTGTTCATAAGAGTGTGTGTGTCCTCCGGCTGTGTTCATAAGAGTGTGTGTGTCCTCCGGCTGTGTTCATAAGAGTGTGTGTGTGTCCTCCGGCTGTGTTCATAAGTGTGTGTGTGTCCTCCGGCTGTGTTCATAAGAGTGTGTGTGTCCTCCGGCTGTGTTCATAAGAGTGTGTGTCCTCCGGCTGTGTTCATAGAGTGTGTGTGTCCTCCGGCTGTGTTCATAAGAGTGTGTGTGTCCTCCGGCTGTGTTCATAAGAGTGTGTGTGTCCTCCGGCTGTGTTCATAAGAGTGTGTGTCCTCCGGCTGTGTTCATAAGAGTGTGTGTGTGTCCTCCGGCTGTGTTCATAAGAGTGTGTGTGTGTCCTCCGGCTGACTGTGTTCATAAGAGTGTGTGTGTCCTCCGGCTATGTTCATAAGAGTGTGTGTATCCTCCGGCTGTGTTCATAAGAGTGTGTGTCCTCCGGCTGTGTTCATAAGAGTGTGTGTGTCCTCCGGCTGTGTTCATAAGAGTGTGTGTGTGTCCTCCGGCTGTGTTCATAAGAGTGTGTGTGTCCTCCGGCTGTGTTCATAAGAGTGTGTGTGTGTCCTCCGGCTGTGTTCATAAGTGTGTGTGTCCTCCGGCTGTGTTCATAAGAGTGTGTGTCCTCCGGCTGTGTTCATAAGAGTGTGTGTGTCCTCCGGCTGTGTTCATAAGAGTGTGTGTGTCCTCCGGCTGACTGTGTTCATAAGAGTGTGTGTCCTCCGGCTGTGTTCATAAGAGTGTGTGTCCTCCGGCTGTGTTCATAAGAGTGTGTGTCCTCCGGCTGTGTTCATAAGAGTGTGTGTGTCCTCCGGCTGTGTTCATAAGAGTGTGTGTGTCCTCCGGCTGTGTTCATAAGAGTGTGTGTCCTCCGGCTGTGTTCATAAGAGTGTGTGTCCTCCGGCTGTGTTCATAAGAGTGTGTGTGTCCTCCGGCTGTGTTCATAAGTGTGTGTGTCCTCCGGCTGTGTTCATAAGAGTGTGTGTGTCCTCCGGCTGTGTTCATAAGTGTGTGTGTCCTCCGGCTGTGTTCATAAGAGTGTGTGTGTCCTCCGGCTGTGTTCATAAGAGTGTGTGTGTCCTCCGGCTGTGTTCATAAGAGTGTGTGTCCTCCGGCTGTGTTCATAAGAGTGTGTGTGTCCTCGGCTGTGTTCATAAGAGTGTGTGTGTCCTCCGGCTGTGTTCATAAGAGTGTGTGTGTCCTCCGGCTGTGTTCATAAGAGTGTGTGTGTCCTCCGGCTGTGTTCATAAGAGTGTGTGTCCTCCGGCTAATCATAAGAGTGTGTGTCCTCCGGCTGTGTTCATAAGAGTGTGTGTCCTCGGCTGTGTTCATAATCAACAGCAGTGTGTCACACTTCCTGTAAATTTCATAAAAGAGTGTGTGTGTCACACTCACGGCTGTGTTCACAAACATACGCTGACTCGCCATCCACACGCCGCCCACACACGTATCGTGTGTGATATTACGCACGACAAGCGCAGCAGTACAAGTGCTAGTGTCATCATGCTGATGCACTGCATTGTGTGCTGTGTGTGGGTGTGTGTGTGTAGTGAACACTTATCAGCAGTGCTGTGAGCTGATCGACTAACAATGTAGCTAAAATGAATAAACAATCATCACAGATGACACACTCTCATGAACTCACGCACAAACACACACACACACAGGTGATGTCCATTATAACGTTGCGACCGTAAAGACACAGAACTAGCAAGCAATATGACAGCTACGGCATATAAAACAACATAAACGCTGCTCTTAATGAGCTGCATCATAATGATCGGAACTGAACCTGTTAATGCGCTTGTGATGAGCTGATGAGCGATGCAGAAACTGCAGATGAAGCAGCTGTGAAGCACCAATCAATCGAAGCCAGAAACTGAATCTAAGCTAAGTACGTGAATCTGATGTAGCTGGACTCCTCTCATGTTTAACAGCAATATACGCTAAATCGCAAACATCAGTCATGTGATCATCTCCGGCCAGTCACAGCTGTGATGACACTGAGCGATATAACATATGATTCAGCAGTGTGTGTGTGTGTGTGTGTGTGTATAGGAACACTAAAATGAAGGAGACTCCTGTGTTTGCGGGCAGGATTGCATATGCATCTGTGTGTACTCACATCTGACAGCTGATGTCGTGGATCGACCAATCACCTGCAAATGTCACACACATTGACACATGCCATGAGCTCCGCCATCACTGCCACGGCCACAACACACGAGCGACACACACACACACCGCGCGATCAGACACACATGCATGACCGAGCACACCACACACACACACACAGAAAATCTCCAACAACACACACTCAACCTCCATCGTGTCCGTCGTGGTGATGGCGCGAGGCGTAAAACTGTGTGTGTGTGTGTTCACTGCGCGCTCATCGCGTTAGTGTGTGTCCGGGCGGCGGAAGTGTGTGTGTGTGTGTGTGTGTTCACTGCGCGCTCATCGCGTTATACTCCTCAGATCCAGCGGCGGGAATGCGGGAGAATCCTGCTTTTCCGAGCCCGAATCCCGGCTCTGTGAGGGGAATCCTCGCGTGTTCTCCGTCGGATCAGCGCGGCGCGATCCCTCCCTTCATCCCGAGGAAAACGCGCTGTTTACCGTTAGATTCTGCGTGACGTGTCGAGCTTCCAACGGGAAATGCGCGGCGGCGCGTCGAGCGCGTGTGTGTGTGTCGGGCACGGGCGTGTGTGTGACTGAAACAAAGCGCCGCCTGTACTTCAGCACACACACTACCGAGGGCACTGATTTACTGCCCCACTTCCGCCACCGTAAGGCTGTCGTTCCCATGACTGGGTGTTTCTGCTGGAGACCCACACTATAGACAGCACTATAGACAGCACTATAGACAACACTATAGACAACACTATAGACAGCACTATAGACAACACTATAGACAGCACTATAGACAACACTATAGACAACACTATAGACAACACTATAGACAGCACTATAGACAACACTATAGACAGCACTATAGACAACACTATAGACAGCACTATAGACAGCACTATAGACAGCACTATAGACAACACTATAGACAGCACTATAGACAACACTATAGACAACACTATAGACAACACTATAGACAACACTATAGACAGCACTATAGACAACACTATAGACAACACTATAGACAACACTATAGACAACACTATAGAGCACTATAGACAACACTATAGACAGCACTATAGACAACACTATAGACAGCACTATAGACAACACTATAGACAACACTATAGACAGCACTATAGACAACACTATAGACAGCACTATAGACAACACTATAGACAAACACTATAGACAACACTATAGACAACACTATAGACAGCACTATAGACAGCACTATAGACAACACTATAGACAGCACTATAGACAACACTATAGACAACACTATAGACAGCACTATAGACAACACTATAGACAGCACTATAGACAGCACTATAGACAACACTATAGACAGCACTATAGACAACACTATAGACAGCACTATAGACAACACTATAGACAGCACTATAGACAACACTATAGACAACACTATAGACAGCACTACACAGACAGCACTATAGACAACACTATAGACAACACTATAGACAGCACTATAGACAACACTATAGACAGCACTATAGACAGCACTATAGACAACACTATAGACAGCACTGTAGACAACACTATAGACAACACTATAGACAGCACTATAGACAGCACTATAGACAACACTATAGACAGCACTATAGACAACACTATAGACAGTACTAAAGACAGCACTATAGACAACACTTTAGACAGCACTATAGACAACATAGACAGCACTATAGACAGCACTATAGACAACACTATAGACACTATAGACAGCACTATAGACAGCACTACAGACAGCACTATAGACAGCACTATAGACAACACTATAGACAGCACTATAGACAGCACTATAGACAGCACTATAGACAGCACTATAGACAACACTATAGACAGCACTATAGACAGCACTATAGACAGCACTATAGACAGCACTATAGACAACACTATAGACAACACTATAGACAACACTATAGACAGCACTATAGACAACACTATAGACAACACTATAGACAGCACTATAGACAACACTTTAGACAGCACTATAGACAACACTATAGACAGCACTATAGACAGCACTATAGACAACTATAGACAGCACTATAGACAGCACTATAGACAACACTATAGACAGCACTATAGACAACACTATAGACAGCACTATAGACAACACTTTAGACAGCACTATAGACAACACTATAGACAACACTATAGACAGCACTATAGACAGCACTATAGACAACACTATAGACAACACTATAGACAGCACTATAGACAACACTATAGACAACACTATAGACAGCACTATAGACAACACTATAGACAGCACTATAGACAACACTATAGACAGTACTATAGACAACACTATAGACAACACTATAGACAGCACTATAGACAGCACTATAGACAGCACTATAGACAGCACTACAGACAACACTATAGACAGCACTATAGACAGCACTATAGACAAGCACTACAGACAGCACTATAGACAACACTATAGACAGCACTATAGACAGCACTATAGACAGCACTATAGACAGCACTATAAACAGCACTACACAGACAGCACTATAGAAAGCACTATAGACAGCACTATAGACAACACTATAGACAACACTATAGACAGCACTATAGACAACACTATAGACAACACTATAGACAGCACTATAGACAGCACTATAGACAGCACTATAGACAACACTATAGACAGCACTATAGACAACACTATAGACAACACTATAGACAGCACTATAGACAGCACTATAGACAACACTATAGACAACACTATAGACAACACTATAGACAGCACTATAGACAACACTATAGACAGCACTATAGACAACACTATAGACAACACTATAGACAGCACTATAGACAGCACTATAGAAAACACTATAGACAGCACTATAGACAGCACTATAGACAACACTATAGACAGCACTATAGACAGCACTATAGACAGCACTATAGACAACACTATAGACACACTATAGACAGCACTATAGACAACACTATAGACAACACTATATACAGCACTATAGACAACACTATAGACAGCACTATAGACAACACTATAGACAGCACTATAGACAACACTATAGACAACACTATAGACAGCACTATAGACAACACTATAGACAGCACTATAGACAGCACTATAGACAGCACTATAGACAACACTATAGACAGCACTATAGACAACACTATAGACAACACTATAGACAGCACTATAGACAGCACTATAGACAACACTATAGACAGCACTATAGACAGCACTATAGACAACACTATAGACAGCACTATAGACAGCACTACACAGACAGCACTATAGACAGCACTATAGACAGCACTATAGACAGCACTATAGACAGCACTATAGACAGCACTATAGACAGCACTATAGACAACACTATAGACAGCACTATAGACAGCACTATAGACAACACTATAGACAACACTATAGACAACACTACATAGACAGCACTACACAGACAGCACTATAGACAGCACTATAGACAGCACTATAGACAACACTATAGACAGCACTATAGACAGCACTATAGACAACACTACATAGACAGCACTACACAGACAGCACTATAGACAAGCAATATAGACAACACTACACAGACAGCACTATAGACAGCACTATAGACAACACTATAGACAACACTATAGACAACACTATACAGACAGCACTTTAGACAACACTACAGACAGCACTATAGACAGCACTACACAGACAGCACTATAGACAGCACTATAGACAGCACTATAGACAGCACTATAGACAGCACTACACAGACAGCACTATAGACAGCACTATAGACAACACTATAGACAACACTATAGACAACACTATAGACAGCACTATAGACAACACTATAGACAGCACTATAGACAGCACTATAGACAACACTATAGACAGCACTATAGACAACACTATAGACAACACTATAGACAACACTATAGACAGCACTACACAGACAGCACTATAGACAACACTATAGACAACACTATAGACAGCACTATAGACAGCACTATAGACAGCACTACACAGACAGCACTATAGAGAGCACTATAGACAGTACTATAGACAGCACTACACAGACAGCACTATAGACAACACTATAGACAACACTATAGACAGCACTATAGACAGCACTATAGACAACACTATAGACAACACTATAGACAGCACTACACAGACAGCACTTTAGACAGCACTACACAGACAGCACTATAGACAGCACTATAGACAGCACTAAAGACAACACTATAGACAGCACTATAGACAGCACTATAGACAACACTACACAGACAGCACTATAGACAGCACTACACAGACAGCACTATAGACACCACTATAGACAACACTACACAGACAGCACTATAGACAGCACTATAGACAGCACTATAGACAGCACTATAGACAGCACTACACAGACAGCACTATAGACAGCACTATAGACAGCACTACACAGACAGCACTATAGACAACACTATAGACAACACTATAGACAGCACTATAGACAGCACTACACAGACAGCACTATAGACAGCACTATAGACAGCACTATAGACAACACTATAGACACACTATAGACAGCACTATAGACAACACTATAGACAGCACTATAGACAACACTAAAGACAGCACTATAGAGAGCACTATAGACAGTACAATAGACAGCACTACACAGACAGCACTATAGACAGAACTACACAGACAGCACTATAGACAGCACTACACAGACAGCACTATAGACAGCACTACACAGACAGCACTATAGAAAGCACTACACAGACAGCACTATATACAGCACTACACAGACAGCACTACACAGACAGCACTATATACAGCACTACACAGACAGCACTATAGACAGCACTACACAGACAGCACTATATATACAGCACTACACAGACAGCACTATAGACAGCACTACACAGACAGCACTTTAGACAGCACTACAGACAGCACTACACAGACAACACTCACAATCAGCACTATAGACAGCACTATAGACAACACTATAGACAGCACTACACAGACAGCACTATAGACAGCACTATAGACAGCACTACACAGACAGCACTATAGACAGCACTACAGACAGCACTATAGACAGCACTATAGACAGCACTATAGACACACTATAGACACTATAGACAGCACTATAAACAGCACTACACAGACAGCACTATAGACAGCACTATAAACAGCACTACACAGACAGCACTATAGACAGCACTATAGACAACACTATAGACAGCACTACACAGACAGCACTATAGACAGCACTATAAACAGCACTACACAGACAGCACTATAGACAACACTATAGACAGCACTACACAGACAGCACTATAGACAGCACTATAAACAGCACTACACAGACAGCACTATAGACAACACTATAGACAGCACTATAAACAGCACTACACAGACAGCACTATAAACAGCACTACACAGACAGCACTATAGACAGCACTATAGACAGCACTATAAACAGCACTACACAGACAGCACTATAGACAGCACTACACAGACAGCACTATAGAAAGCACTATAGACAGCACTATAAACAGCACTACACAGACAGCACTATAGACAACACTATAGACAGCACTATAGACAGCACTATAGACAGCACTATAGACAGCACTATAGACAGCACTACACAGACAGCACTATAGACAGCACTATAAACAGCACTACAGACAGCACTATAGACAACACTATAGACAGCACTATAAACAGCACTACACAGACAGCACTATAGACAGCACTATAAACAGCACTACACAGACAGCACTATAGACAGCACTATAGACAGCACTATAAACAGCACTACACAGACAGCACTATAGACAGCACTACACAGACAGCACTATAGACAGCACTATAGACAGCACTATAGACAACACTATAGACACTATAAACAGCACTACAGACAGCACTATAGACAACACTATAGACAACACTATAGACAGCACTATAGACAGCACTATAGACAGCACTATAGACAGCACTATAGACAACACTATAGACAGCACTATAAACAGCACTACACAGACAGCACTATAGACAGCACTACACAGACAGCACTATAGACAGCACTACACAGACAGCACTATAGACAACACTATAGACAACACTATAGACAGCACTATAGACAACACTATAGACAACACTATAGACAACACTATAGACAGCACTATAGACAACACTATAGACAGCACTATAGACAACACTATAGACAACACTATAGACAACACTATAGACAGCACTATAGACAGCACTATAGACAACACTATAGACAGCACTATAAACAGCACTACACAGACAGCACTATAGAAAGCACTATAGACAGCACTATAGCATCTGCAGTGCGCAAGGGGCCCGCTGTCACCTCACACACACACACACACACACACACACACACACACACACACACACACACACACAGTAAGGGCTACAGGGAGCAGTGTAGTGTGCACTGCGCGCCCGCTCCCTTACTAGGCGCCACCCGGAGGGAGACAGAGCCAGTAATAACCGTTATTAACCGAGACAGCGCGCGCTCGACACTCAGCGGTATATCCTGATAATCACACGAGATTAATCGATAATGAGCTCCTGAACATGAGTGACATCTCCTGGCTTCAGGAGAAGATCAAATTAATGCTTTACATGTTATTTACTAATATAGTCATCAGGAAGCCTAAATATTCGATCTAAATATTGACATAACAAGTCAAAATTATGACGTACTAACTCATATTTATGAGATGAAAAATCTAAATATTGACATAAGTCAAAATTATGACATAACTCATATTTATGAGATGAAAAATCTAAATATTGACATAAGTCAAAATTATGACATAACTCATATTTATGAGATGAAAAATCTAAATATTGGCATAACAAGTCAAAATTATGACATAACTCATATTTATGAGATGAAAATCTAAATATTGACGTAAAAGTCAAAATTATGACATACAACTCATATTTATGAGATGAAAAATCTAAATATTGACATAAATCAAAATTATGACATAATAACTCATATTTATGAGATTAAAAATCTAAATATTGACATAAGTCAAAATTATGACATACAACTCATATTTATGAGATGAAAAATCTAAATATTGACATAAGTCAAAATTATGACATAATAACTCATATTTATGAGATGAAAAATCTAAATATTGACGTAAAAAGTCAAAATTATGACATACAACTCATATTTATGAGATGAAAAATCTAAATATTGACATAAAAGGTCAAAATTATGACATAACTCATTTATGAGATGAAAAATCTAAATATTGACATAAGTCAAAATTATGACATAACTCATATTTATGAGATGAAAAATCTAAATATTGACATAAGTCAAAATTATGACATAATAACTCATATTTATGAGATGAAAAATCTAAATATTGACATAAAAGGTCAAATTATGACATAATAACTCATTTATGAGATGAAAAATCTAAATATTGACATAACAAGTCAAAATTATGACATACTAACTCATATTTATGAGATGAAAAATCTAAATATTGACATAAAAGGTCAAAATTATGACATACAACTCATATTTATGAGATGAAAAATCTAAATATTGACATAAAAGGTCAAATTATGACATAATAACTCATTTATGAGATGAAAAATCTAAATATTGACATAACAAGTCAAAATTATGACATACTAACTCATATTTATGAGATGAAAAATCTAAATATTGACATAAAAGGTCAAAATTATGACATAATAACTCATTTATGAGATGAAAAATCTAAATATTGACATAACAAGTCAAAATTATGACATACTAACTCATATTTATGAGATGAAAAATCTAAATATTGACATAAAGGTCAAAATTATGACATAATAACTCATTTATGAGATGAAAAATCTAAATATTGACATAACAAGTCAAAATTATGACATAATAACTCATATTTATGAGATTAAAAATCTAAATATTGACATAAGTCAAAATTATGACATAATAACTCATATTTATGAGATGAAAAATCTAAATATTGACATAAAAGGTCAAAATTATGACATAATAACTCATATTTATGAGATGAAAAATCTAAATATTGACATAAAAGGTCAAAATTATGACATACTAATTATAAGATGAAAAATCTAAATATTGACATAAGTCAAAATTATGACATAACTCATATTTATGAGATGAAAAATCTAAATATTGACATAACAAGTAAAATTATGACATAACTCATATTTATGAGATGAAAAATCTAAATATCGACATAAGTCAAAATTATGACATAATAACTCATATTTATGAGATGAAAAATCTAAATATTTACATAAAGGTCAAAATTATGACATACAACTCATATTTATGAGATGAAAAATCTAAATATTGACATAAGTCAAAATTATGACATACAACTCATATTTATGAGATGAAAAATCTAAATATTGACATAAAAGGTCAAATTATGACATAATAACTCATTTATGAGATGAAAAATCTAAATATTGACATAACAAGTCAAAATTATGACATACTAACTCATATTTATGAGATGAAAAATCTAAATATTGACATAAAAGGTCAAAATTATGACATAATAACTCATTTATGAGATGAAAATCTAAATATTGACATAACAAGTCAAAATTATGACGTACTAACTCATATTTATGAGATGAAAAATCTAAATATTGACATAAGTCAAAATTATGACATAACTCATATTTATGAGATGAAAAATCTAAATGTTTACATAAAAGGTCAAAATTATGACATAACTCATATTTATGAGATGAAAAATCTAAATATTGACATAAAAGGTCAAAATTATGACATAACTCATTTATGAGATGAAAAATCTAAATATTGACATAAGTCAAAATTATGACATACAACTCATATTTATGAGATGAAAAATCTAAATATTGACATAAGTCAAAATTATGACATAACTCATATTTATGAGATGAAAAATCTAAATATTGACATAAAAGGTCAAAATTATGACATAACTCATATTTATGAGATGAAAAATCTAAATATTTACATAAAAGGTCAAAATTATGACATAATAACTCATATTTATGAGATGAAAAATCTAAATATTTACATAAAAGGTCAAAATTATGACATAACTCATATTTATGAGATGAAAATCTAAATATTTACATAAAGGTCAAAATTATGACATAACTCATATTTATGAGATGAAAAATCTAAATATTGACATAAAAGGTCAAAATTATGACATAATAACTCATATTTATGAGATGAAAAATCTAAATATTGACATAAGTCAAAATTATGACAACTCATATTTATGAGATGAAAAATCTAAATATTGACATAAAAGGTCAAAATTATGACATAACTCATATTTATGAGATGAAAAATCTAAATATTGACATAAAAGGTCAAAATTATGACATAACTCATATTTATGAGATGAAAAATCTAAATATTGACATAAAAGGTCAAAATTATGACATAACTCATATTTATGAGATGAAAAATCTAAATATTGACATAAAAGGTCAAAATTATGACATACAACTCATATTTATGAGATGAAAAATCTAAATATTGACATAAAAGGTCAAATTATGACATAATAACTCATTTATGAGATGAAAAATCTAAATATTGACATAAAAGGTCAAATTATGACATAATAACTCATTTATGAGATGAAAAATCTAAATATTGACATAACAAGTCAAAATTATGACATACTAACTCATATTTATGAGATGAAAAATCTAAATATTGACATAAAGGTCAAAATTATGACATACAACTCATATTTATGAGATGAAAAATCTAAATATTGACATAAAAGGTCAAATTATGACATAATAACTCATTTATGAGATGAAAAATCTAAATATTGACATAACAAGTCAAAATTATGACATACTAACTCATATTTATGAGATGAAAAATCTAAATATTGACATAAAGGTCAAAATTATGACATAATAACTCATTTATGAGATGAAAAATCTAAATATTGACATACAAGTCAAAATTATGACATACTAACTCATATTTATGAGATGAAAAATCTAAATATTGACATAAAAGGTCAAAATTATGACATAATAACTCATTTATGAGATGAAAAATCTAAATATTGACATAACAAGTCAAAATTATGACATAATAACTCATATTTATGAGATGAAAAATCTAAATATTGACATAAGTCAAAATTATGACATACTAACTCATATTTATGAGATGAAAAATCTAAATATTGACATAAAGGTGTAAGGAAGTTGCCAGGCGTCTGGCCTAAAAAGCGGTGACTTCCTGGGAACAAAGGACTTTTCTAAGGATCAACATTTGAACACTCTTCTCAATACATAACAGCCACACCCGAGACACACCATACTGAGACACACACACCTCACACTCACAATCTACCCATCACCCACTGTTTTGCCCATTCGCCACCACACTGAAAACCCATTCTGAACCTATGCAATGCTAAATATGTACAGTGTGTAACCATTCATGTTTAGTATCATTTGAAACGTGTCAGTGCGTCTGGTAAAATGGTCTCATTCTCAAACCAGAATACAAACCTCCAAGAAGTTCTATAAGTTGAGAAAATATTGTGTGACTTTAAGGAGGTGATCACCCACAGATTGCTAATTCAGGATACCTCCTGTATGTAAATAAGTATTCTCCTTCACAAATGGTGAGAACCCATTCAAACACAAATTCTGATTGCCCATTTGTGACCCCTGAATAAGGGGCCAAAACCTAATTATAATCACAGTAAACCACCATTTGGTATCTATTGAATTATCTGGGTATTTAAAGGAAAGTGACACTAAACTCGAGGAGTCTGTATCTAGATATCCCACACTGTTTGTGTGTAGTCTTTCACGACCAGGTAAAGATTTCTGGAATCCTTGATTCTTGAATTATTGTTTCTATATATGATTGATTGATGCTTTTTATCCTTTGAATTGAAGTTTGATCGATGTTTCTTACCTGGTTAATAAATCGTTATGTTTAAATTTATTCTGACTTACTCTGGAATTATTAACGATCTCTATGAGATCATGAATGGGTACTTTCCACAAAGGGTTAAACGGAATAATTAAATGTGTGTCTAACTATTAAATATGAATGACCAAATAACCAAATTGGCATTCTAATCTAAATTCTAAATTATAATAAAATGGAGTCAGATAAAGAGCAATTGGAATTAGATCCATTTTGCCCAGCTGAGAACACCGAGCGCGCAGATACCTTCGCCCGCTCTTCGCTGCCGCCATTGGAGCGATTTCAGCGGTCTTACAGCTTGGTGACCCGGCGACGTGATGCTGCAGTGCTCGAACAACGAGCAGCATGTTTTTCAGCGAAGTATTGGATTCTAAAATCATCAAGAGGTTTGAGCTTCTCTTTCTTCAGCTGTTGTGGTAAGTCAAATTCATTCTGTCTTGTTTAGAAATGTTTTGGGAAAACCCGAATGTTTGACCGTGTAAATCCGAGTTTGTGAATTGATTGAATAGACATAACCACATATCAGACATGGTTAACAACAGCGCAGATAAGAAATGAAAACTCTTGCTATTAATTGTTAAATATCTCCTTGTCGGCATTCGCGCAACAAGAGATTGAAACTAAACTAAAACGATCTATTTTCTGAGACTACGAAGAGAGCCTAATGTGATAAAATCAGCTAAATGAGTCTCCATTGTCTCATTAACTATGTGCATCGCGCGATGAGAGCGATCAGACAATAGAATGAAAAATCTAAGTTCAGAAACAATTAAAAACATGCGATTTGATAATGCATTTGTTTATGAAAAGCAAAATGGGGAGAAACAGGGGTGATGCAATGCAATGTGTTAAAGCTAAGAAAACCTTTTGTTTGACCAATTGCTGTTACTGCTACAAAATCGAAAATACTCGACAAAAATAATCAAGAGGCGGTAAGATTAAAATCTAAAACTGATAAACAGAATGATAGTGATGTTTGTTACTATTTTTGTCAAGAAAACGCACGATTTAATGTTTCTGAGTGGCTCATCTGAGCCCACGGGGCATACCACGCCCACTGGAGAACACTTTCTCTCCCTGTTCCATGGGAGCGTTTAGCCAAAGAAGTAACACAAGCTAAATCTATCACATTTTGTAAATCAGTTAAAATTGCCACTGTGCCATCTTGCAGGTTAGTCTTTAAATAGACTAAATCAAGCAAATAGGCATTTGAAATCTAAAAGAGATACAATGAATGTGCCACATCATCCCTGAACCACAGCCTTTTCATATTCAAATGCATTGACACGAAAATACAATACGAAACTTCACTCTCAAAAACAGAATTTGAGCAGGGATTGGACTGCACCCAGCATGTGCTGCTAGTTCATTTGATGTTAACGACAACAGAGTCCTCTCATTGGCCTTAATCCTGACTGTTGTTGTGCATGCAATGAACATGCCAGTCGGCTGTGACTGCAGGGCCAAACCAAAATCACGGTCTTTAATACACTTTGACAAATATGTTGTTGCGCTTGACTTCATTCTGATTTACTCGAAAGTATTGATTTTAGTGCATTATGTGTACCCATTGTTTCCGCATATCTGTGTCAGGTTAGTAACGGACTGCAGTCCGGTTTGGGGTGGAGCTTTGAGGCACACCGACTGAGATTGCAGAGCTCCGCCTAACATTTGGCATTAATTACCAAGACTGACACGTTATGTGATCGGGCCCGCATAATGGAAAGTGCGAGGACCCTGTGCGACTCTGAGAACCTAATGAACGATTTCAATAAATGTAAAGAGTTAAGTAGAATAATCAAACGTTTATTCATATTTGTAAAGTATTGGAAATCAATAAAACCTTTTCATTAATTGAGCCAGCTCAAATAACAAGGTAACATGGAATGATTTGTTTTATACATTTGAACTTACTATGATGTATGTTGTGTTAATAACTCAGTAGATCATGTTGTGTCCATGACACCACAAACTACGCTCAGGTTAGTTACACGGACTAAGATGCGGTTATTGGTGAAACACACCAGACTGATGTTTTAGAGCTCCGACTAGCACTTTCGCTTAAGGTACGTATACTTGGACTGAAAGAAGTTGATAGGCCAAACGAGTCTATTCCGTTTAGAACAATAATAAATTGTTAGACCAATCTAAATAGGGCAACCTCAATTCCTAATTATTGTAACGTTGTTCTAATTACGTAAACGTGGAAAACCACGGCATGATTATAGAAAGTTATCATTAGAGTTATAACAAGTTGGTCGCTTAATTCATTGATAATGGTCATGGCCTCTGATTGGAAACAATTTTGCATTAATTAAGCGAAGTCAGATCCAAGAGAACTGAATAAAAATATTCTGGAATGATCACAGTGGTAACGGACGCCCAGAATATCAGTGTGTCACCTCTGCCTTAATGACCAAGACTGACGAGTTGTGGCAAGAGATCGTAAACCCGCCGGTGCGAGGCTCAATGTTATCGGAATCTTGATTGCTGAGTATAACACAATGTAAAAGATTTGACATGAATATCCTCAACTGCAGTGTTCATGCGAGATCTTCAGCTATTGATCTCTTTAAAGTGGTCAATAGCAGTGAGTTTAATAATTAAAACATCCAAATTGCAATGATCCTGTCTGTATTTTCAAATTTGTAATTGTACTAAACACGCAAGCATAGAACACACATTATAGTTGTTTGTGCTAATAGATGCACATAGGCTAGTTAAGTTTATTCTTTAAAACACATGATTGCTTTACTGTAAATGTTGCATTCAACACTTAGGTAAAGGTTGTAGAGATGCTACGCATTCTAGGCCACGATCTTGTGTAAATTGGAATAATCGCAATACTGGAATTGTATAGCAATTTCAAGTTGCATGTGTGTCTGTCTATGTTGAATTTGTTTGTCTTCTGAGTGGAAACTCTGCTATTTCCCATATAGCTGCAGTAAAACCATGTACAGGAGCATAGAATTGCCTGGCTACAGTGTGAATTACAATTGCACTAACCATGAAAATGTTTCCATCACAACAGGACTCAATAACTCTGACCTTTGCAATTTCTAATTTGAGCAAGTTCTAATACTTTTCATTGGTTCAATTCCCAGTGCCAAAATGGAGGGGAGTTGTGATATTATCTTATGCCTACAGAACTAGAAAAACTAGAAGTGTGGCACGGATAATAGAAAACCAATTCATCCTTCACTCAAACTAACTGTAATGAGAGCAACTAGAAGTTTCTGATTAATCCTGAAAAATTCTCCAGCAGAACTGGAGTTTATAATGCTAAAACAAAGAAAAATTCTCCAGCAGAACTGGAGTTCATAATGCTCAAACACAGCAGATTGTGAAGGCTTGACTGCAAGAGCAGCTTTAAGTGTTAAAAACTGAAACAACAGCAGAAATTAACTGTGTTTCTCTCTAAATTGTTTTCTCCAAATTTGTTTCTCTCTAAATTTGTTTCTATCTCAGGTTGACAATTGCAATTCCTTGGAGGATGGACGACCAAAAGTCCCCCTCCCCCTGCATCAGAGCCAGGGCAACGGAAAATTGTCAGAACTTGAGACGTGAGAGATGGGTGCGAATATAAATATGATGGGGTCATTCACATCTCACAATATGACTACACGACCTCCCAGTGTACCACTGGTACTAAATTATGCAACACAGATTGATATTGATTAGATTCCACCCATCTCCCAAACATGAACATAGAACACACCCTACACGCACGACAACATCACCTGGAATAGACCAAATCTATTCAGGCTGAACATTACACATCATAGACGATAAAGATGGCATAGAGTCTAAAAGTGTACTTCACTAAAGATCTATTGCCCATTTTTTCACACACACACACAAACACACACACACACACACACACACACACACACACACACACACACACACACACACACACACACACACACACACACACACACACACTGTTACCAGGAATACACAATCCCCATTATTGTATGACTAATCATATTTAGATCTGCATTAATAACATATGGGATTCCTGAACAAACACAGTGGTTATTATATACCGATAACTTATTGTGTAGGTGAATGTTCAAATAACATAGACAATTTCACCAATCCACAAAATTGTACATAGACATCTAAAAATTTTGAATTGACCACCTGTGGATACACCAAATCCAAAGAATGTCCAAAATTACACCCAATTCCTCCTGGTGGACTGATTAGAGGAACCTTAACAAGACTCTATTACATGATGTAAATTTGGTGATGACGCATGGAACTTACAACATTTCCAATATTTTTTCTGCTTATACAAAACATTGTAATGCCAACGATGAATCATATGCATGGCTACAGTCACGAATCGATGATTTAATTTCTGATTACAAAGACAGACTTGCTGTCCAAATTCCATCTGCTCGTTCAAAACGAGACCTACTTGGTAACATAGCAGGCTTATTCGGATCAATTAATTCAGCAGCTAACACCTACCAAATAACCAAACAATCACAATTCTCAACATGGTTGATGGACCAGATGGCCACTGGGTTTCAACACATCACCAATAGCAATGATAACCTAATCAAAGCGGTTAGATCCGAAGCGCAGGCGCTTCTAACGATCAGCCATACATTGTTCAATCAGACCCGCACTCATCGAACGTGACTTAGCCTGTAGATCATATACACAAGATTTGTTCACTGCCACAAGACAGGAAATTTTAGACCTTCGTCTTCATAAAACTCCAAGACATGTTTTAAACGATTTGATTGAGATTTTAGACCTACATAGATGGTTCTATGCGGAAAAATGAAAATGTAAGATATTCAGAACTGTTATCTACAATTATGATGTATACTGGAAAAGAATGTACTGGTTGCATTGGGTTTTGCCACCTTTCCTTTGATCCACCCAGACCAAGTTTATCCAAATTCCACTACTATCCGCTCCATCGGCATGGTAGTTAAAGATCAGGTAATTAAATGGGACCACCTCACTGGTTATATGACTTTGAAGGGTACTGAGACCTTATTTACCAGTCGCACTTGTTGTCAAGAAACTCATAATTATGTTGTTTGTACATGTAACACATTACAACCTTTCTCTCCCAATGATAACAAACTTGTGAATGTCCAATCATTGCATGGCCATTCGAATGCTGTTCAAGTGTCTCATACACAGTGGTGCATCATCAGTGAGATGAATTCTTTCACATATGGAGGAATGACCTGTCCTGCCAATTACTCCTTTTGCTTGGAAGTGACAGAGGACTTTTCTATGGGTCAGATTGACATCCTTGGAAGGATGCCGGAGGACGCAGAGGTCTCTCCATGGTGGGATGACACCTTCTATGAACACGGAACACAAGCACTGGTCGAGACGATGGACTTGGTACAGAAAGTCATCCTTCAAACAGAGTACCACCTTTCTCAAGCGCAAGTGGAGACAAACTTGGCGCGAAAGACTGCACAGATTCTGACTAGCTCATCTATTCGATCGGCACAGACTGCATACTCTTGGTGGGACTGGATACTTCGAGGATGTGCTGTGGAAGTGCCTCATCTTCTTCCTCACAGTATTCCAATGTTGTTACTTCAGACATCTCATCAGATCTGTGAAATCATCCACCAACGCTATCTTGGCCCTCAGTCCCCTGCAACTACCCACCTTACAAAGACTGAAGTGACACCAGCGAAACCCTTGTGAATGGCTCACGGTGCCAAAAGGGGCAAATCTGTAAGGAAGTTGCCAGGGCGTCTGGCCTAAAAAACGGTGACTTCCTGGGAACAAAGGACTTTTCTAAGGATCAACATTTGAACACTCTTCTCAATACATAACAGCCACACCCGAGACACACCATACTGAGACACACACACCTCACACTCACAATCTACCCATCACCCACTGTTTTGCCCATTCGCCACCACACTGAAAACCCATTCTGAACCTATGCAATGCTAAATATGTACAGTGTGTAACCATTCATGTTTAGTATCATTTGAAACGTGTCAGTGCGTCTGGTAAAATGGTCTCATTCTCCAAACCAGAATACAAACCTCCAAGAAGTTCTATAAGTTGAGAAAATATTGTGTGACTTTAAGGAGGTGATCACCACAGATTGCTAATTCAGGATACCTCCTGTATGTAAATAAGTATTCTCCTTCACAAATGGTGAGAACCCATTCAAACACAAATTCTGATTGCCCATTTGTGACCCCTGAATAAGGGGCCAAAACCTAATTATAATCACAGTAAACCACCATTTGGTATCTATTGAATTATCTGGGTATTTAAAGGAAAGTGACACTAAACTCGAGGAGTCTGTATCTAGATATCCCACACTGTTTGTGTGTAGTCTTTCACGACCAGGTAAAGATTTCTGGAATCCTTGATTCTTGAATTATTGTTTCTATATATGATTGATTGATGCTTTTTATCCTTTGAATTGAAGTTTGATCGATGTTTCTTACCTGGTTAATAAATCGTTATGTTTAAATTTATTCTGACTTACTCTGAATTATTAACGATCTCTATGAGATCATGAATGGGTACTTTCCACAAAGGGTTAAACGGAATAATTAAATGTGTGTCTAACTATTAAATATGAATGACCAAATAACCAAATTGGCATTCTAATCTAAATTCTAAATTATAATAAAATGGAGTCAGATAAAGAGCAATTGGAATTAGATCCATTTTGCCCAGCTGAGAACACCGAACGCGCAAATCCCTTCGCCCGCTCTTCGCTGCCGCCATTGGAGCGAACTCAGCGGTCTTACAGCTTGGTGACCCGGCGACGTGATGCTGCAGTGCTCGAACAACGAGCAGCATGTTTTTCAGCGAAGTATTGGATTCTAAAATCATCAAGAGGTTTGAGCTTCTCTTTCTTCAGCTGTTGTGGTAAGTCAAATTCATTCTGTCTTGTTTAGAAATGTTTTGGGAAAACCCGAATGTTTGACCGTGTAAATCCGGAGTTTGTGAATTGATTGAATAGACATAACCACATATCAGACATGGTTAACAACAGCGCAGATAAGAAATGAAAACTCTTGCTATTAATTGTTAAATATCTCCTTGTCGGCATTCGCGCAACAAGAGATTGAAACTAAACTAAAACGATCTATTTTCTGAGACTCGACGAAGAGAGCCTAATGTGATAAAATCAGCTAAATGAGTCTCCATTGTCTCATTAACTATGTGCATCGCGCGATGAGAGCGATCAGACAATAGAATGAAAAATCTAAGTTCAGAAACAATTAAAAACATGCGATTTGATAATGCATTTGTTTATGAAAAGCAAAATGGGGAGAAACAGGGTGATGCAATGCAATGTGTTAAAGCTAAGAAAACCTTTTGTTTGACCAATTGCTGTTACTGCTACAAAATCGAAAATACTCGACAAAAATAATCAAGAGGCGGTAAGATTAAAATCTAAAACTGATAAACAGAATGATAGTGATGTTTGTTACTATTTTTGTCAAGAAAACGCACGATTTAATGTTTCTGAGTAGCTCATCTGAGCCACGGGCATACCACGCCCACTGGAGAACACTTTCTCTCCCTGTTCCATGGGAGCGTTTAGCCAAAGAAGTAACACAAGCTAAATCTATCACATTTTGTAAATCAGTTAAAATTGCCACTGTGCCATCTTGCAGGTTAGTCTTTAAATAGACTAAATCAAGCAAATAGGCATTTGAAATCTAAAAAGAGATACAATGAATGTGCCACATCATCCCTGAACCACAGCCTTTTCATATTCAAATGCATTGACACGAAAATACAATACGAAACTTCACTCTCAAAAACAGAATTTGAGCAGGATTGACTGCACCCAGCATGTGCTGCTAGTTCATTTGATGTTAACGACAACAGAGTCCTCTCATTGGCCTTAATCCTGACTGTTGTTGTGCATGCAATGAACATGCCAGTCGGCTGTGACTGCAGGGCCAAACCAAAATCACGGTCTTTAATACACTTTGACAAATATGTTGTTTGACTTCATTCTGATTTACTCAAAGTATTGATTTTAGTGCATTATGTGTACCCATTGTTTCCGTGATATCTGTGTCAGGTTAGTAACGGACTGCAGTCCGGTTTGGGGTGGAGCTTTGAGGCACACCGACTGAGATTGCAGAGCTCCGCCTAACATTTGGCATTAATTACCAAGACTGACACGTTATGTGATCGTGGGCCCGCATAATGGAAAGTGCGAGGACCCTGTGCGACTCTGAGAACCTAATGAACGATTTCAATAAATGTAAAGAGTAGAATAATCAAACGTTTATTCATATTTGTAAAGTATTGAAATCAATAAAAACCTTTTCATTAATTGAGCCAGCTCAAATAACAAGGTAACATGGAATGATTTGTTTTATACATTTGAACTTACTATGATGTATGTTGTGTTAATAACTCAGTAGATCATGTTGTGTCCATGACACCACAAACTACGCTCAGGTTAGTTACACGGACTAAGATGCGGTTATTGGTGAAACACACCAGACTGATGTTTTAGAGCTCCGACTAGCACTTTCGCTTAAGGTACGTATACTTGGACTGAAAGAAGTTGATAGGCCAAACGAGTCTATTCCGTTTAGAACAATAATAAATTGTTAGACCAATCTAAATAGGGCAACCTCAATTCCTAATTATTGTAACGTTGTTCTAATTACGTAAACGTGGAAAACCACGGCATGATTATAGAAAGTTATCATTAGAGTTATAACAAGTTGGTCGCTTAATTCATTGATAATGGTCATGGCCTCTGATTGGAAACAATTTTGCATTAATTAAGCGAAGTCAGATCCAAGAGAACTGAATAAAAATATTCTGGAATGATCACAGTGGTAACGGACGTCCAGAATATCAGTGTGTCACCTCTGCCTTAATGACCAAGACTGACGAGTTGTGGCAAGAGATCGTAAACCCGGCCGGTCACGAGGCTCAATGTTATCGGAATCTTGATTGCTGAGTATAACACAATGTAAAAGATTTGACATGAATATCCTCAACTGCAGTGTTCATGCGAGATCTTCAGCTATTGATCTCTTTAAAGTGGTCAATAGCAGTGAGTTTAATAATTAAAACATCCAAATTGCAATGATCCTGTCTGTATTTTCAAATTTGTAATTGTACTAAACACGCATAGAACACACATTATAGTTGTTTGTGCTAATAGATGCACATAGGCTAGTTAAGTTTATTCTTTAAAACACATGATTGCTTTACTGTAAATGTTGCATTCAACACTTAGGTAAAGGTTGTAGAGATGCTACGCATTCTAGGCCACGTATCTTGTGTAAATTGGAATAATCGCAATACTGGAATTGTATAGCAATTTCAAGTTGCATGTGTGTCTGTCTATGTTGAATTTGTTTGTCTTCTGAGTGGAAACTCTGCTATTTCCCATATAGCTGCAGTAAAACCATGTACAGGAGCATAGAATTGCCGTCTGGCTACAGTGTGAATTACAATTGCACTAACCATGAAAATGTTTCCATCACAACAGGACTCAATAACTCTGACCTTTGCAATTTCTAATTTGAGCAAGTTCTAATACTTTTCATTGGTTCAATTCCCAGTGCCAAAATGGAGGGAGTTGTGATATTATCTTATGCCTACAGAACTAGAAAAACTAGAAGTGTGGCACGGATAATAGAAAACCAATTCATCCTTCACTCAAACTAACTGTAATGAGAGCAACTAGAAGTTTCTGATTAATCCTGAAAAATTCTCCAGCAGAACTGGAGTTTATAATGCTAAAACAAAGAAAAATTCTCCAGCAGAACTGGAGTTCATAATGCTCAAACACAGCAGATTGTGAAGGCTTGACTGCAAGAGCAGCTTTAAGTGTTAAAAACTGAAACAACAGCAGAAATTAACTGTGTTTCTCTCTAAATTGTTTTCTCTCCAAATTTGTTTCTCTCTAAATTTGTTTCTATCTCAGGTTGACAATTGCAATTCCTTGGAGGATGGACGACCAAAAGTCCCCTCCCCTGCATCAGAGCCAGGCAACGGAAAATTGTCAGAACTTGAGACGTGAGAGATGGGTGCGAATATAAATATGATGGGGTCATTCACATCTCACAATATGACTACGACCTCCCAGTGTACCACTGGTACTAAATTATGCAACACAGATTGATATTGATTAGATTCCACCCATCTCCCAAACATGAACATAGAACACACCCTACACGACGACAACATCACCTGGAATAGACCAAATCTATTCAGGCTGAACATTACACATCATAGACGATAAAGATGGCATAGAGTCTAAAAGTGTTACTTCACTAAAGATCTATTGCCCATTTTTTCACACAAACACACAAACGCACAAACAAACACACACACACACACACACACACACACACACACACACACACACACACACACACACACACACACACACACACACACTGTTACCAGGAATACACAATCCCCATTATTGTATGACTAATCATATTTAGATCTGCATTAATAACATATGGGATTCCTGAACAAACACAGTGGTTATTATATACCGATAACTTATTGTGTAGGTGAATGTTCAAATAACATAGACAATTTCACCAATCCACAAAATTGTACATAGACATCTAAAATTTTGAATTGACCACCTGTGGATACACCAAATCAAAGAATGTCCAAAATTACACCCAATTCCTCCTGGTGGACTGATTAGAGGAACCTTAACAAGACTCTATTACATGATGTAAATTTGGTGATAACGCATGGAACTTACAACATTTCCAATATTTTTCTGCTTATACAAAACATTGTAATGCCAACGATGAATCATATGCATGGCTACAGTCACGAATCGATGATTTAATTTCTGATTACAAAGACAGACTTGCTGTCCAAATTCCATCTGCTCGTTCAAAAGCGAGACCTACTTAGTAACATAGCAGGCTTATTCGGATCAATTAATTCAGCAGCTAACACCTACCAAATAACCAAACAATCACAATTCTCAACATGGTTGATGGACCAGATGGCCACTGGGTTTCAACACATCACCAATAGCAATGATAACCTAATCAAAGCGGTTAGATCCGAAGCGCAGGCGCTTCTAACGATCAGCCATACATTGTTCAATCAGACCCGTACCATCGAGCGTGACTTAGCCTGTAGATCATATACACAAGATTTGTTCACTGCCACAAGACAGGAAATTTTAGACCTTCGTCTTCATAAAACTCCAAGACATGTTTTAAACGATTTGATTGAGATTTTAGACCTACATAGATGGTTCTATGCGGAAAAAATGAAAAATGTAAGATATTCAGAACTGTTATCTACAATTATGATGTATACTGGAAAAGAATGTACTGGTTGCATTGGGTTTTTTGCCACCTTTCCTTTGATCCACCCAGACCAAGTTTATCCAAATTCCACTACTATCCGTTCCATCGGCATGGTAGTTAAAGATCAGGTAATTAAATGGGACCACCTCACTGGTTATATGACTTTGAAAGGGTACTGAGACCTTATTTACCAGTCGCACTTGTTGTCAAGAAACTCATAATTATGTTGTTTGTACATGTAACACATTACAACCTTTCTCTCCCAATGATAACAAACTTGTGAATGTCCAATCATTGCATGGCCATTCGAATGCTGTTCAAGTGTCTCATACACAGTGGTGCATCATCAGTGAGATGAATTCTTTCACATATGGAGGAATGACCTGTCCTGCCAATTACTCCTTTTGCTTGGAAGTGACAGAGGACTTTTCTATGGGTCAGATTGACATCCTTGGAAGGATGCCGGAGGCGCAGAGGTCTCTCCATGGTGGGATGACACCTTCTATGAACACGGAACACAAGCACTGGTCGAGACGATGGACTTGGTACAGAAAGTCATCCTTCAAACAGAGTACCACCTTTCTCAAGCGCAAGTGGAGACAAACTTGAAAGACTGCACAGATTCTGACTAGCTCATCTATTCGATCGGCACAGACTGCATACTCTTGGTGGGACTGGATACTTGAGGATGTGCTGTGGGAAGTGCCCTCATCTTCTTCCTCACAGTATTCCAATGTTGTTACTTCAGACATCTCATCAGATCTGTGAAATCATCCACCAACGCTATCTTGGCCCTCAGTCCCCTGCAACTACCCACCTTACAAAGACTGAAGTGACACCAGCGAAACCCTTGTGAATGGCTCACGGTGCCAAAGGGCAATTCTGTAAGGAAGTTGCCAGGCGTCTGGCCTAAAAAGCGGTGACTTCCTGGGAACAAAGGACTTTTCTAAGGATCAACATTTGAACACTCTTCTCAATACATAACAGCCACACCCGAGACACACCATACTGAGACACACACACACTCACAATCTACCCATCACCCACTGTTTTGCCCATTCGCCACCACACTGAAAACCCATTCTGCACCTATGCAATGCTAAATATGTACAGTGTGTAACCATTCATGTTTAGTATCATTTGAAACGTGTCAGTGCGTCTGGTAAAATGGTCTCATTCTCCAAACCAGAATACAAACCTCCAAGAAGTTCTATAAGTTGAGAAAATATTGTGTGACTTTAAGGAGGTGATCACCCACAGATTGCTAATTCAGGATACCTCCTGTATGTAAATAAGTATTCTCCTTCACAAATGGTGAGAACCCATTCAAACACAAATTCTGATTGCCCATTTGTGACCCCTGAATAAGGGGCCAAAACCTAATTATAATCACAGTAAACCACCATTTGGTATCTATTGAATTATCTGGGTATTTAAAGGAAAGTGACACTAAACTCGAGGAGTCTGTATCTAGATATCCCACACTGTTTGTGTGTAGTCTTTCACGACCAGGTAAAGATTTCTGGAATCCTTGATTCTTGAATTATTGTTTCTATATATGATTGATTGATGCTTTTATCCTTTGAATTGAAGTTTGATCGATGTTTCTTACCTGGTTAATAAATCGTTATGTTTAAATTTATTCTGACTTACTCTGGAATGCGGAACTTTCCACAAAGGGTTAAAGCGGAATAATTAAATGTGTGTCTAACTATTAAATATGAATGACCAAATAACCAAATTGGCATTCTAATCTAAATTCTAAATTATAATAAAATGGAGTCAGATAAAGAGCAATTGGAATTAGATCCATTTTGCCCAGCTGAGAACACGAACGCGCAGATACCTTCGCCCGCTCTTCGCTGCCGCCATTGGAGCGAACTCAGCGGTCTTACAGCTTGGTGACCTCGACGTGATGCTGCAGTGCTCGAACAACGAGCAGCATGTTTTTCAGCGAAGTATTGGATTCTAAAATCATCAAGAGGTTTGAGCTTCTCTTTCTTCAGCTGTTGTGGTAAGTCAAATTCATTCTGTCTTGTTTAGAAATGTTTTGGGAAAACCGAATGTTTGACCGTGTAAATCCGAGTTTGTGAATTGATTGAATAGACATAACCACATATCAGACATGGTTAACAACAGCGCAGATAAGAAATGAAAACTCTTGCTATTAATTGTTAAATATCTCCTTGTCGGCATTCGCGCAACAGAGATTGAAACTAAACTAAAACGATCTATTTTCTGAGACTCGTGAAGAGAGCCTAATGTGATAAAATCAGCTAAATGAGTCTCCATTGTCTCATTAACTATGTGCATCGCGCGATGAGAGCGATCAGACAATAGAATGAAAAATCTAAGTTCAGAAACAATTAAAAACATGCGATTTGATAATGCATTTGTTTATGAAAAGCAAAATGGGGAGAAACAGGGTGATGCAATGCAATGTGTTAAAGCTAAGAAAACTTTTTGTTTGACCAATTGCTGTTACTGCTACAAAATCGAAAATACTCGACAAAAATAATCAAGAGGCGGTAAGATTAAAATCTAAAACTGATAAACAGAATGATAGTGATGTTTGTTACTATTTTTGTCAAGAAAAGCATACGATTTAATGTTTCTGAGTGGCTCATCTGAGCCCACGGGGCATATCACGCCCACTCGGAGAACACTTTCTCTCCCTGTTCCATGGGAGCGTTTAGCCAAAGAAGTAACACAAGCTAAATCTATCACATTTTGTAAATCAGTTAAAATTGCCACTGTGCCATCTTGCAGGTTAGTCTTTAAATAGACTAAATCAAGCAAATAGGCATTTGAAATCTAAAAAGAGATACAATGAATGTGCCACATCATCCCTGAACCACAGCCTTTTCATATTCAAATGCATTGACACGAAAATACAATACGAAACTTCACTCTCAAAAACAGAATTTGAGCAGGGATTGGACTGCACCCAGCATGTGCTGCTAGTTCATTGATGTTAACGACAACAGAGTCCTCTCATTGGCCTTAATCCTGACTGTTGTTGTGCATGCAATGAACATGCCAGTCGGCTGTGACTGCAGGGCCAAACCAAAATCACGGTCTTTAATACACTTTGACAAATATGTTGTTGCGTTTGACTTCATTCTGATTTACTCGAAAGTATTGATTTTAGTGCATTATGTGTACCCATTGTTTCCATATCTGTGTCAGGTTAGTAACGGACTGCAGTCCGGTTTGGGGTGGAGCTTTGAGGCACACCGACTGAGATTGCAGAGCTCCGCCTAACATTTGGCATTAATTACCAAGACTGACACGTTATGTGATCGTGGGCCCGCATAATGGAAAGTGCGAGGACCCTGTGCGACTCTGAGAACCTAATGAGCGATTTCAATAAATGTAAAGAGTTAAGTAGAATAATCAAAGCGTTTATTCATATTTGTAAAGTATTGGAAATCAATAAAAACCTTTTCATTAATTGAGCCAGCTCAAATAACAAGGTAACATGGAATGATTTGTTTTATACATTTGAACTTACTATGATGTATGTTGTGTTAATAACTCAGTAGATCATGTTGTGTCCATGACACCACAAACTACGCTCAGGTTAGTTAACGGACTAAGATGCGGTTATTGGTGAAACACACCAGACTGATGTTTTAGAGCTCCGACTAACACTTTCGCTTAAGATGCGTATACTTGGACTGAAAGAAGTTGATAGGCCAAAGCGAGTCTATTCCGTTTAGAACAATAATAAATTGTTAGACCAATCTAAATAGGGCAACCTCAATTCCTAATTATTGTAACGTTGTTCTAATTAAAGCGTGAAAACCACGGCATGATTATAGAAAGTTATCATTAGAGTTATAACAAGTTGGTCGCTTAATTCATTGATAATGGTCATGGCCTCTGATTGGAAACAATTTTGCATTAATTAAGCGAAGTCAGATCCAAGAGAACTGAATAAAAATATTCTGGAATGATCACAGTGGTAGCGGACGTCCAGAATATCAGTGTGTCACCTCTGCCTTAATGACCAAGACTGACGAGTTGTGGCAAGAGATCGTAAACCCGGCGGTCGAGGCTCAATGTTATCGGAATCTTGATTGCTGAGTATAACACAATGTAAAAGATTTGACATGAATATCCTCAACTGCAGTGTTCATGCGAGATCTTCAGCTATTGATCTCTTTAAAGTGGTCAATAGCAGTGAGTTTAATAATTAAAACATCCAAATTGCAATGATCCTGTCTGTATTTTCAAATTTGTAATTGTACTAAACAAATGCGCATAGAACACACATTATAGTTGTTTGTGCTAATAGATGCACATAGGCTAGTTAAGTTTATTCTTTAAAACACATGATTGCTTTACTGTAAATGTTGCATTCAACACTTAGGTAAAGGTTGTAGAGATGCTACGCATTCTAGGCCACGTATCTTGTGTAAATTGGAATAATAGCAATACTGGAATTGTATAGCAATTTCAAGTTGCATGTGTGTCTGTCTATGTTGAATTTGTTTGTCTTCTGAGTGGAAACTCTGCTATTTCCCATATAGCTGCAGTAAAACCATGTACAGGAGCATAGAATTGCCGTCTGGCTACAGTGTGAATTACAATTGCACTAACCATGAAAATGTTTCCATCACAACAGGACTCAATAACTCTGACCTTTGCAATTTCTAATTTGAGCAAGTTCTAATACTTTTCATTGGTTCAATTCCCAGTGCCAAAATGGAGAGTTGTGATATTATCTTATGCCTACAGAACTAGAAAAACTAGAAGTGTGGCACGGATAATAGAAAACCAATTCATCCTTCACTCAAACTAACTGTAATGAGAGCAACTAGAAGTTTCTGATTAATCCTGAAAAATTCTCCAGCAGAACTGGAGTTTATAATGCTAAAACAAAGAAAAATTCTCCAGCAGAACTGGAGTTCATAATGCTCAAACACAGCAGATTGTGAAGGCTTGACTGCAAGAGCAGCTTTAAGTGTTAAAAAACTGAAACAACAGCAGAAATTAACTGTGTTTCTCTCTAAATTGTTTTCTCTCCAAATTTGTTTCTCTCTAAATTTGTTTCTATCTCAGGTTGACAATTGCAATTCCTTGGAGGATGGACGACCAAAAGTCCCCCTCCCCCTGCATCAGAGCCAGGGCAACGGAAAATTGTCAGAACTTGAGACGTGAGAGATGGGTGCGAATATAAATATGATGGGGTCATTCACATCTCACAATATGACTACGACCTCCCAGTGTACCACTGGTACTAAATTATGCAACACAGATTGATATTGATTAGATTCCACCCATCTCCCAAACATGAACATAGAACACACCCTACACGACAACATCACCTGGAATAGACCAAATCTATTCAGGCTGAACATTACACATCATAGACGATAAAGATGGCATAGAGTCTAAAAGTGTTACTTCACTAAAGATCTATTGCCCATTTTTTCACACAAACACACAAACGCACAAACAAACACACACACACACACACACACACACACACACACACACACACACACACACACACACACACACACTGTTACCAGGAATACACAATCCCCATTATTGTATGACTAATCATATTTAGATCTGCATTAATAACATATGGGATTCCTGAACAAACACAGTGGTTATTATATACCGATAACTTATTGTGTAGGTGAATGTTCAAATAACATAGACAATTTCACCAATCCACAAAATTGTACATAGACATCTAAAAATTTTGAATTGACCACCTGTGGATACACCAAATCAAAGAATGTCCAAAATTACACCCAATTCCTCCTGGTGGACTGATTAGAGGAACCTTAACAAGACTCTATTACATGATGTAAATTTGGTGATAACGCATGGAACTTACAACATTTCCAATATTTTTCTGCTTATACAAAACATTGTAATGCCAACGATGAATCATATGCATGGCTACAGTCACGAATCGATGATTTAATTTCTGATTACAAAGACAGACTTGCTGTCCAAATTCCATCTGCTTTCGTTCAAAAGCGAGACCTACTTAGTAACATAGCAGGCTTATTCGGATCAATTAATTCAGCAGCTAACACCTACCAAATAACCAAACAATCACAATTCTCAACATGGTTGATGGACCAGATAGCCACTGGGTTTCAAAACATCACCAATAGCAATGATAACCTAATCAAAGCGGTTAGATCCGAAGCGCAGGCGCTTCTAACGATCAGCCATACATTGTTCAATCAGACCCGTACCATCGAACGTGACTTAGCCTGTAGATCATATGCACAAGATTTGTTCACTGCCACAAGACAGGAAATTTTAGACCTTCGTCTTCATAAAACTCCAAGACATGTTTAAACGATTTGATTGAGATTTTAGACCTACATAGATGGTTCTATTCGGAGAAAATGAAAAATGTAAGATATTCAGAACTGTTATCTACAATTATGATGTATACTGGAAAAGAATGTACCGGTTGCATTGGGTTTTTTGCCACCTTTCCTTTGATCCACCCAGACCAAGTTTATCCAAATTCCACTACTATCCGTTCCATCGGCATGGTAGTTAAAGATCAGGTAATTAAATGGGACCACCTCACTGGTTATATGACCTTATTTACCAGTCGCACTTGTTGTCAAGAAACTCATAATTATGTTGTTTGTACATGTAACACATTACAACCTTTCTCTCCCAATGATAACAAACTTGTGAATGTCCAATCATTGCATTGCCATTCGAATGCTGTTCAAGTGTCTCATACACAGTGGTGCATCATCAGTGAGATGAATTCTTTCACATATGGAGGAATGACCTGTCCTGCCAATTACTCCTTGTGCTTGGAAGTGACAGAGGACTTTTCTATGGGTCAGATTGACATCCTTGGAAGGATGCCGCAGGACGCAGAGGTCTCTCCATGGTGGGATGACACCTTCTATGAACACGGAACACAAGCACTGGTCGAGACGATGGACTTGGTACAGAAAGTCATCCTTCAAACAGAGTACCACCTTTCTCAAGCGCAAGTGGAGACAAACTTGGCGCGAAAGACTGCACAGATTCTGACTAGCTCATCTATTCGATCGGCACAGACTGCATACTCTTGGTGGGACTGGATACTTCGAGGATGTGCTGTGGGAAGTGCCCTCATCTTCTTCCTCACAGTATTCCAATGTTGTTACTTCAGACATCTCATCAGATCTGTGAAATCATCCACCAACGCTATCTTGGCCCTCAGTCCCCTGCAACTACCCACCTTACAAAGACTGAAGTGACACCAGCGAAACCCTTGTGAATGGCTCACGGTGCCAAAGGGGCAAATTCTGTAAGGAAGTTGCCAGGGCGTCTGGCCTAAAAAACGGTGACTTCCTGGGAACAAAGGACTTTTCTAAGGATCAACATTTGAACACTCTTCTCAATACATAACAGCCACACCCGAGACACACCATACTGAGACACACACACCTCACACTCACAATCTACCCATCACCCACTGTTTTGCCCATTCGCCACCACACTGAAAACCCATTCTGAACCTATGCAATGCTAAATATGTACAGTGTGTAACCATTCATGTTTAGTATCATTTGAAACGTGTCAGTGCGTCTGGTAAAATGGTCTCATTCTCCAAACCAGAATACAAACCTCCAAGAAGTTCTATAAGTTGAGAAAATATTGTGTGACGTTAAGGAGGTGATCCCCCACAGATTGCTAATTCAGGATACCTCCTGTATGTAAATAAGTATTCTCCTTCACAAATGGTGAGAACCCATTCAAACACAAATTCTGATTGCCCATTTGTGACCCCTGAATAAGGGGCCAAAACCTAATTATAATCACAGTAAACCACCATTTGGTATCTATTGAATTATCTGGGTATTTAAAGGAAAGTGACACTAAACTCGAGGAGTCTGTATCTAGATATCCCACACTGTTTGTGTGTAGTCTTTCCACGACCAGGTAAAGATTTCTGGAATCCTTGATTCTTGAATTATTGTTTCTATATATGATTGATTGATGCTTTTTATCCTTTGAATTGAAGTTTGATCGATGTTTCTTACCTGGTTAATAAATCGTTATGTTTAAATTTATTCTGACTTACTCTGGAATTATTAACGATCTCTATGAGATCATGAATGGGTACTTTCCACAAAGGGTTAAAGCGGAATAATTAAATGTGTGTCTAACTATTAAATATGAATGACCAAATAACCAAATTGGCATTCTAATCTAAATTCTAAATTATAATAAAATGGAGTCAGATAAAGAGCAATTGGAATTAGATCCATTTTGCCCAGCTGAGAACACCGAGCAGCGCAGATACCTTCGCCCGCTCTTAGCTGCCGCCATTGGAGCGATTTCAGCGGCCTTACAAAGGTCAAAATTATGACATAATAACTCATATTTATGAGATGAAAAATCTAAATATTGACATAAAGGTCAAAATTATGACATACTAATTATAAGATGAAAAATCTAAATATTGACATAAGTCAAAATTATGACATAATAACTCATATTTATGAGATGAAAAATCTAAATATTGACATAAAAGGTCAAAATTATGACATAATAACTCATATTTATGAGATGAAAAATCTAAATATTGACATAAAAGGTCAAATTATGACATAATAACTCATTTATGAGATGAAAATCTAAATATTGACATAAGTCAAAATTATGACATACTAACTCATATTTATGAGATGAAAAATCTAAATATTGACATAAAAGGTCAAAATTATGACATAATAACTCATTTATGAGATGAAAAATCTAAATATTGACATAACAAGTCAAAATTATGACATAACTCATATTTATGAGATGAAAAATCTAAATATTGACATAAGTCAAAATTATGACATAACTCATATTTATGAGATGAAAATCTAAATATTGACATAAAGGTCAAAATTATGACATAACTCATATTTATGAGATGAAAAATCTAAATATTGACATAAAGGTCAAAATTATGACATAATAACTCATTTATGAGATGAAAAATCTAAATATTGACATAAGTCAAAATTATGACATACAACTCATATTTATGAGATGAAAAATCTAAATATTGACATAAGTCAAAATTATGACATAACTCATATTTATGAGATGAAAATCTAAATATTGACATAAAGGTCAAAATTATGACATACAACTCATATTTATGAGATGAAAAATCTAAATATTGACATAAGTCAAAATTATGACATAACTCATATTTATGAGATGAAAAATCTAAATATTTACATAAAGGTCAAAATTATGACATAACTCATATTTATGAGATGAAAATCTAAATATTTACATAAAAGGTCAAAATTATGACAACTCATATTTATGAGATGAAAAATCTAAATATTTACATAAAAATATTTACATAAAAGGTCAAAATTATGACATAACTCATATTTATGAGATGAAAAATCTAAATATTTACATAAAAGGTCAAAATTATGACATAACTCATATTTATGAGATGAAAAATCTAAATATTGACATAAAGGTCAAAATTATGACATAATAACTCATTTATGAGATGAAAAATCTAAATATTGACATAAGTCAAAATTATGACATACAACTCATATTTATGAGATGAAAAATCTAAATATTGACATAAGTCAAAATTATGACATAACTCATATTTATGAGATGAAAAATCTAAATGTTTACATAAAAGGTCAAAATTATGACATAACTCATATTTATGAGATGAAAAATCTAAATATTTACATAAAAGGTCAAAATTATGACATAACTCATATTTATGAGATGAAAAATCTAAATATTGACATAAAGGTCAAAATTATGACATAACTCATATTTATGAGATGAAAAATCTAAATATTGACATAAAAGGTCAAAATTATGACATACTAACTCATATTTATGAGATGAAAAATCTAAATATTGACATAAAGGTCAAAATTATGACATAATAACTCATATTTATGAGATGAAAAATCTAAATATTGACGTAAAAAGTCAAAATTATGACATAATAACTCATTTATGAGATGAAAAATCTAAATATTGACATAAAAGGTCAAATTATGACATAATAACTCATATTTATGAGATGAAAAATCTAAATATTGACATAAGTCAAAATTATGACATACAACTCATATTTATGAGATGAAAAATCTAAATATTGACATAAAAGGTCAAAATTATGACATAATAACTCATATTTATGAGATGAAAAATCTAAATATTGACATAAAGGTCAAATTATGACATAATAACTCATTTATGAGATGAAAAATCTAAATATTGACATAACAAGTCAAAATTATGACATACTAACTCATATTTATGAGATGAAAAATCTAAATATTGACATAAAAGGTCAAAATTATGACATAATAACTCATTTATGAGATGAAAAATCTAAATATTGACATAACAAGTCAAAATTATGACATAATAACTCATATTTATGAGATGAAAAATCTAAATATTGACATAAGTCAAAATTATGACATACTAACTCATATTTATGAGATGAAAAATCTAAATATTGACATAAAAGGTCAAAATTATGACATAATAACTCATATTTATGAGATGAAAAATCTAAATATTGACATAAAAGGTCAAAATTATGACATAATAACTCATTTATGAGATGAAAAATCTAAATATTGACATAAAAGGTCAAATTATGACATAATAACTCATATTTATGAGATGAAAAATCTAAATATTGACATAAGTCAAAATTATGACATACAACTCATATTTATGAGATGAAAAATCTAAATATTGACATAAAAGGTCAAAATTATGACATAATAACTCATATTTATGAGATGAAAAATCTAAATATTGACATAAAGGTCAAAATTATGACATAACTCATATTTATGAGATGAAAAATCTAAATATTGACATAAAAGGTCAAAATTATGACATAATAACTCATATTTATGAGATGAAAAATCTAAATATTGACATAAAGGTCAAAATTATGACATACTAATTATAAGATGAAAAATCTAAATATTGACATAAAGGTCAAAATTATGACATACAACTCATATTTATGAGATGAAAAATCTAAATATTGACATAAAAGGTCAAAATTATGACATAACTCATATTTATGAGATGAAAAATCTAAATGTTTACATAAAAGGTCAAAATTATGACATACAACTCATATTTATGAGATGAAAAATCTAAATATTGACATAAGTCAAAATTATGACATACAACTCATATTTATGAGATGAAAAATCTAAATATTGACATAAAGGTCAAAATTATGACATAATAACTCATATTTATGAGATGAAAATCTAAATATTGACATAAAAGGTCAAAATTATGACATAACTCATATTTATGAGATGAAAAATCTAAATATTGACATAAAAGGTCAAAATTATGACATAATAACTCATATTTATGAGATGAAAAATCTAAATATTGACATAAAAGGTCAAAATTATGACATACTAATTATAAGATGAAAAATCTAAATATTGACATAAAAGGTCAAAATTATGACATACAACTCATATTTATGAGATGAAAAATCTAAATATTGACATAAGTCAAAATTATGACATAACTCATATTTATGAGATGAAAAATCTAAATGTTTACATAAAAGGTCAAAATTATGACATACAACTCATATTTATGAGATGAAAAATCTAAATATTGACATAAAGGTCAAATTATGACATAATAACTCATTTATGAGATGAAAAATCTAAATATTGACATAAATCAAAATTATGACATAATAACTCATATTTATGAGATTAAAAATCTAAATATTGACATAAGTCAAAATTATGACATAATAACTCATTTATGAGATGAAAAATCTAAATATTGACATAACAAGTCAAAATTGACATAATAACTCATATTTATGAGATGAAAAATCTAAATATTGACATAAGTCAAAATTATGACATAATAACTCATATTTATGAGATTAAAAATCTAAATATTGACATAAATCAAAATTATGACATAATAACTCATATTTATGAGATTAAAAATCTAAATATTGACATAAAAGGTCAAAATTATGACATACAACTCATATTTATGAGATGAAAAATCTAAATATTGACATAAGTCAAAATTATGACATACAACTCATATTTATGAGATGAAAATCTAAATATTGACATAAAGGTCAAAATTATGACATAATAACTCATATTTATGAGATGAAAATCTAAATATTGACATAAGTCAAAATTATGACATAATAACTCATATTTATGAGATGAAAAATCTAAATATTGACGTAAAAAGTCAAAATTATGACATACAACTCATATTTATGAGATGAAAAATCTAAATATTGACATAAAAGGTCAAATTATGACATAACTCATTTATGAGATGAAAAATCTAAATATTGACATAACAAGTCAAAATTATGACATAACTCATATTTATGAGATGAAAAATCTAAATATTGACATAACAAGTAAAATTATGACATAACTCATATTTATGAGATGAAAAATCTAAATATTGACATAAGTCAAAATTATATAATACAATATAGCCTGAGAACGGTGGGATTATCTATCTCTTTATCTCTCTGTCTCTTTATCTCTCTGTCTCTTTATCTCTCTATCTCTCTGTCTCTTTATCTCTCTGTCTCTTTATCTCTTTATCTCTCTGTCTCTTTATCTCTTTATCTCTCTGTCTCTTTATCTCTCTGTCTCTTTATCTCTCTGTCTCTTTATCTCTTTATCTCTCTGTCTCTTTATCTCTCTGTCTCTTTATCTCTCTGTCTCTTTATCTCTCTATCTCTCTGTCTCTTTATCTCTCTGTCTCTTTATCTCTCTGTCTCTTTATCTCTTTATCTCTCTGTCTCTTTATCTCTTTATCTCTCTGTCTCTTTATCTCTCTGTCTCTTTATCTCTTTATCTCTCTGTCTCTTTATCTCTCTGTCTCTTTATCTCTCTGTCTCTTTATCTCTTTATCTCTCTGTCTCTTTATCTCTTTATCTCTCTGTCTCTTTATCTCTCTGTCTCTTTATCTCTGTCTCTTTATCTCTTTATCTCTCTGTCTCTTTATCTCTTTATCTCTCTGTCTCTTTATCTCTCTGTCTCTTTATCTCTCTGTCTCTTTATCTCTCTGTCTCTTTATCTCTTTATCTCTTTATCTCTCTGTCTCTTTATCTCTTTATCTCTCTGTCTCTTTATCTCTTTATCTCTCTGTCTCTTTATCTCTCTGTCTCTTTATCTCTTTATCTCTCTCTCTCTCTTTATCTCTCTGTCTCTTTATCTCTTTATCTCTCTATCTCTCTGTCTCTTTATCTCTTTATCTCTCTGTCTCTTTATCTCTCTGTCTCTTTATCTCTCTGTCTCTTTATCTCTTTCTCTCTGTCTCTTTATCTCTTTATCTCTCTGTCTCTTTATCTCTCTGTCTCTTTATCTCTCTGTCTCTTTATCTCTTTATCTCTCTGTCTCTTTATCTCTCTGTCTCTTTATCTCTCTGTCTCTTTATCTCTTTATCTCTCTGTCTCTTTATCTCTCTGTCTCTTTATCTCTTTATCTCTCTGTCTCTTTATCTCTTTATCTCTCTGTCTCTTTATCTCTTTATCTCTCTGTCTCTTTATCTCTCTATCTCTTTATCTCTCTGTCTCTTTATCTCTCTGTCTCTGTCTCTTTATCTCTCTGTCTCTTTATCTCTCTGTCTCTTTATCTCTTTATCTCTCTGTCTCTTTATCTCTCTGTCTCTTTATCTCTCTGTCTCTTTATCTCTTTATCTCTCTGTCTCTTTATCTCTTTATCTCTCTGTCTCTTTATCTCTCTGTCTCTTTATCTCTCTGTCTCTTTATCTCTCTGTCTCTTTATCTCTCTGTCTCTTTATCTCTTTATCTCTCTGTCTCTTTATCTCTTTATCTCTCTGTCTCTTTATCTCTCTGTCTCTTTATCTCTTTATCTCTGTCTCTTTATCTCTGTCTCTTTATCTCTTTATCTCTTTATCTCTCTGTCTCTTTATCTCTTTATCTCTTTATCTCTTTATCTCTCTCTCTGTCTCTTTATCTCTTTATCTCTCTGTCTCTTTATCTCTTTATCTCTCTGTCTCTTTATCTCTCTGTCTCTCTATCTCTTTATCTCTCTCTCTCTCTTTATCTCTCTGTCTCTTTATCTCTTTATCTCTCTGTCTCTTTATCTCTTTATCTCTCTATCTCTCTCTCTCTCTTTATCTCTCTATCTCTTTATCTCTCTGTCTCTTTATCTCTCTGTCTCTCTATCTCTCTGTCTCTTTATCTCTCTATCTCTTTATCTCTCTATCTCTTTATCTCTCTGTCTCTTTATCTCTCTGTCTCTTTATCTCTTTATCTCTCTGTCTCTTTATCTCTCTGTCTCTTTATCCCTCTTTCTCTTTATCTCTCTCTCTCTCTTTATCTCTCTGTCTCTTTATCTCTTTATCTCTTTATCTCTTTATCTCTTTATCTCTCTGTCTCTCTATCTCTCTGTCTCTTTATCTCTTTATCTCTTTATCTCTCTCTCTCTTTATCTCTTTATCTCTCTGTCTCTTTATCTCTCTGTCTCTTTATCTCTCTGTCTCTTTATCTCTCTATCTCTTTATCTCTCTATCTCTTTATCTCTCTCTCTCTTTATCTCTTTATCTCTCTGTCTCTTTATCTCTCTGTCTCTTTATCTCTCTGTCTCTTTATCTCTCTATCTATTTATCTCTCTATCTCTTTATCTCTCTGTCTCTTTATCTCTCTGTCTCTTTATCTCTTTATCTCTTTATCTCTTTATCTCTTTATTTATCTCTCTGTCTCTTTATCTCTCTGTCTCTTTATCTCTCTGTCTCTTTATCTCTCTGTCTCTTTATCTCTGTCTCTTTATCTCTCTCTCTTTATCTCTCTGTCTCTTTATCTCTCTGTCTCTTTATCTCTCTGTCTCTTTATCTCTCTATCTCTTTATCTCTCTGTCTCTTTATCTCTCTGTCTCTTTATCTCTCTGTCTCTTTATCTCTCTGTCTCTTTATCTCTCTCTCTCTCTCTTTATCTCTCTGTCTCTTTATCTCTCTATCTCTTTATCTCTCTGTCTCTTTATCTCTCTGTCTCTTTATCTCTCTATCTCTTTATCTCTCTGTCTCTTTATCTCTTTATCTCTTTATCTCTCTGTCTCTTTATCTCTCTGTCTCTTTATCTCTCTGTCTCTTTATCTCTCTGTCTCTTTATCTCTCTCTCTCTTTATCTCTCTGTCTCTTTATCTCTTTATCTCTCTATCTCTTTATCTCTCTGTCTCTTTATCTCTTTATCTCTCTGTCTCTTTATCTCTCTGTCTCTTTATCTCTATCTCTTTATCTCTCTCTCTTTATCTCTTTATCTCTCTGTCTCTTTATCTCTTTATCTCTCTATCTCTTTATCTCTCTATCTCTTTATCTCTCTGTCTCTTTATCTCTCTATCTCTTTATCTCTTTATCTCTCTATCTCTTTATCTCTCTGTCTCTTTATCTCTCTATCTCTTTATCTCTCTGTCTCTTTATCTCTCTGTCTCTTTATCTCTTTATCTCTCTCTCTCTTTATCTCTCTGTCTCTTTATCTCTCTGTCTCTTTATCTCTTTATCTCTTTATCTCTCTCTCTTTATCTCTTTATCTCTCTGTCTCTTTATCTCTCTGTCTCTTTATCTCTTTATCTCTCTATCTCTTTATCTCTCTGTCTCTTTATCTCTCTGTCTCTTTATCTCTTTATCTCTTTATCTCTCTCTCTTTATCTCTTTATCTCTCTGTCTCTTTATCTCTCTGTCTCTTTATCTCTTTATCTCTCTCTCTTTATCTCTCTGTCTCTTTATCTCTGTCTCTTTATCTCTTTGTCTCTTTATCTCTCTGTCTCTTTATC
>JAFJHK010000031.1:87500-162500 GCA_023029165.1 Gobiocypris rarus
GCAAGACCCAACACTCTGGATGAGCTTAAGGCCGCTATCGAAGCATCCTGGGCCTCCATAACACCTCAGCAGTGCCACAGGCTGATCGCCTCCATGCCACGCCGCAGTGAAGCAGTCATTTCTGCAAAAGGATTTCCCACCAAGTATTGAGTTCATAACTGAACATCATTATTCGAAGGTTGACTTTTTTTGTATTAAAAACACTTTTCTTTTATTGGTCGGATGAAATATGCAAATTTTTTGAGAGATGAATGTTGGGTTTTCATGAGCTGTATGCCAAAATCATCAGTATTAAAACAATAAAAGACCTGAAATATTTCAGTTGGTGTGCAATGAATCTAAAATAAATGAAAGTTTAATTTTTATCATTACTTTATGGAAAATAATGAACTTTTATCACAATATGCTAATTTTTTGAGAAGGACCTGTATTTAACCTCATTTGATTTAAATATATATGCTGGTTTTAATTTTAAATGACATTTTCTTGGAAAGAAAGACTTCCAAGTTATTTTATGTGTATGTGTGAAACTTCTGTTTAATTAGAGGAGAGAGGAGGGGCAACATCAAGCTCCACCCACTACATATAGAGAGAGGGGGGACTGGAATGAGTGTGTGTGTGTGTGTGTGTGTGTGTGTGTGTGTGTGTGTGTGTGTGAGTGTGTGTGTGTGTGTGTGTGTGTGTGTGTGTGTGTGTGTGTTCCTCTCCTATAGCAGTGAATGAGTGTGTGTGTGTGAGTGTTCCTCTCCTATAGCAGTGAATGAGTGTGTGTGTGTGTGTGTGTGTGTTCCTCTCCTATAGCAGTGAATGAGTGTGTGTGTGTGTGAGAGTGTTCCTCTCTATAGCAGTGAATGAGTGTGTGTGTGTGTGTGTTCCTCTCCTATAGCAGTGAATGAGTGTGTGTGTGTGTGTGTGTGAGTGTGTTCCTCTCCTATAGCAGTGAATGTGTGTGTGTGTGTGAGTGTGTTCCTCTCCTATAGCAGTGAATGAGTGTGTGTGTGTGTGTGTGTGTGTGTTCCTCTCCTATAGCAGTGAATGAGTGTGTGTGTGTGTGAGTGTGTGTGTGTGTGTGGTGTGTGTGTGTGTGTGTGTGTGTGTATGTGTGTGTGTGTAATTTTTCCTCAGTGAGACTACAATGTTCTGTCTGAAGTGATACTGTAGTAGACGGCTGCATGGTTATAATTTTCTTCCTAATATTGTCAATCTTACACGTAAAGAAGTTCATAAAGTCATTACTGCTGTGCTGTTTACAAACATCAGAAGTTGAAGCTTTATTCTTTGTTAATTTAGCCACTGTATCGAATAAATACCTAGGGTTGTGTTTGTTTTCTTCTAAAAGAGTTGAGAAATAAGCAGTTTTACAGCCTTTCTGTATGCAATCATACGTTCTTTCCACGAATTACGAAAGACCTCTAGTTTTGTTTTCTTCCAGCTGCGCTCCATTTTTCTGGCTGCTGTTTTAAGGGCCCGAGTGTGTGTGTGTGTGTGTGTGTGCTCGTTGTACCACGGCACTGGACTATTTTCTTTGATCTTCTTTAAGCGCAGGGGGAGCGACTGTGTCTAAAGTCAGGGATGCAAACACATGTATGGTCAAAAAAGAGAGAGGTAACCATCTAATTTGATTTACTAGCTCATATTTACTGTTTGGTGGAGGCAATCCAGAATTACTGTTGGTGAAACTATAATCAGATATTATCAGACAGCGCTTTTGGGGAAAGGGATCGAATATTCAGCAACCCGAGATTTATCATTTGATTATCCGTATTATATCTGTTGTTTATTTGTTGGACATCAATTAAATTATCACCGTTGAATGGTTTTGATGTTTTTTTGTAATTACTCATACGGGGAACAGACACAGTCTCTATGTGCTGGGATTTAGCTGACTCTGGTGACGTGAGACAGCTAGCAGACGGTTGGTTTAGCCAGTTTGTCTGCTTCCTGACCTGGGCCCCAGTGAGTCAAGGTTTAGCTCTAAGATTATGTGCCAAATTACTAGAGAGAAGAGCAGCACCAGCCTGGGTAGGATGAATGCCGTCTATCTTCAACAGGTCGGGTCTGCCCCAAAGCTTTTCCAATTGTCTATGAACCCTATGTTATTTTGCGGACACCACTTAGACAACCAGCCATTGAGTGATGATAATCTGCTAACTATTTCATCACTCCTTTTAACAGGGAGGGGGCCAGATAAACAGACTGCCGGTGACATCGTACTTGCGAGTTTACACACCTCTTTAATGTTAATTTTGGTGATCTCCGACTGAAGAAGTCGAACATCATTAGTGCCGACGTGAATAATAATCTTAGAGAATTTACGATTAGCTTTAGCCAGCACTTTTAAATTTGCTTTGATGTCAGGCGCTCTGGCTCCCGGTAAACATGTGACTATGGTGGCTGGTGTCTCTATTTTCACGTTCCGTGTAATAGAATCGCCAATAACTAGGGCACTTTCAACAGGATCCTCAGTGGGTGCATCACTGAGTGGGGAGAACCTGTTTGATGTTCTAATCGGAACGGCAGAGTGGTTTTTAGATCCGCGACTATGCCGCCTCACCGTTACCCAGTTTCCCTGCAGCCGGAACCGGAGAATGTACAGAGTTCACTAAGCTACTCGCATCCAGATCAGTGTCTAAAGCTGTAACATCCTCACTACTCTCAGATAAAGTCTGGATGCGTGTCTCTAATTCTGAATCTTCTCCATCAGCCTAATTATCTCTTTACATTTATCACATGTGAAGCCCTGTTAGCAAACGGAGAAGCCTATACTAAACATGCAGCATGCAGTGCAAGTGACAATGACAGGAGAAGATGACATAGCTTACCGTGTTTGTTGATGAATCCAGAACTTACCACAGTGGTTTGTTGGAGATTATTTACTATTCCAGCTCACCACAGTTTTTTAATGAACTCAGGAGAAATGAAAACAGGAGACCCGGGTGCAGAGATGACAAGCTAACAGGCTAGCGAAATGCTAATGTGTGATGGTGATTTAGATTAAAAGCTAGTGATGTCAAATTTAATGTGATTGACAATATTTAAACAATATATGGTGATGAGTAAGTTATATTTAGCAGTAGAACAAAGAAAATATATCAAATAGAGATTCAAAAGCAAGACTGTACAGAGCTACAAACACTAGCTGAGCAGGAGGCAGACAGGAGCAATCGATCTCTCTCTCTCACACACACACACACACACACACACACTCACACACACACACACACACACACACACACACACACACACCTGTCCAACATGGCTATTCCAGAGAGACTGAAGTGTATCCCATGAGGCCGCTGGAGAGAACAGGTCACATGGCAGATGTAGTCGTCCAATCCAGACCGAGTTCCTCATTCAAACACGACTCAATAAAGAACAACACTGATTAATTACAGGACCAAATTTAATCTGAAAATTGTAAAAAATATCAAATTTATACAAATGCTCTTTAACGGAGATGGGGCTAGTTAGGAAATTGTACAAAAATGATGGCAAAACAAAAACGGCTAATATTGACTGTGGTTGTGAAAGTCTTTGAGTATGGTCTGCCAGAGCTGATCTGAGATCAGTCACACACACACACACACACACACACACTCGTACTGCAGTTTAATGTCTTATAAAACCAATGGCGCAAATCCTAGCCTGAATCACAGACATCCGATTATAAAGGTTAATAACGGCCTCACCTGCGCGGTCAGCTGGCCAGATCTGCGGCCAATCATTAAAAAACACAAACGTCCAGAAGAATTCATTAAAAAGGAAGTAGCCACCGAACAGCAGCGGCTGAACTCTAGCGCCGTTACAGCGGCTCTTCAGTCCCAGAGTTTCAGCCAATCCAGCGTTCATTAGTGCGGCTAGTCCTGCTAGCCCCTCCCATCAGCCCCTGCTGCTGCTGTGATTGGCTCCCTGCTCCTCGGGTTAGCTGGAGATAGAGGCCGGGCACAGCGCACACGGCTTTATGAGCCCAGGCGAGGCCGCTTGCGTGGCGTCTGCTCCTCGTCATCCTCCTCCTCCTCCTCGTCATCTTCATCATCTGGATAATCCACCAGCCCCACCAGTCCAGTCTGAGGAACACAGGCAGAACACACGTGATCAAACTACTGCACTTTCACCGCTCGGCGTTAATAATAAGCTATGCATGATTTATAACTGAGACAGTAAGAGCTCCAGACTGAGACCAAAGGCTGGCATTGAGAGCCACACACACACACACACACACACACACACACACACAGCTATAGGAGAGGAACACACACACACACACACACACACACACAGCTATAGGAGGAACACACACACACACACACACACACACACAGCTATAGGAGAGGAACACACACACACACACACACACACACACAGCTATAGGAGAGGAACACACACACACACACACACACACACACACAGCTATAGGAGAGGAACACACACACACACACACAGCTATAGGAGGAACACACACACACACACACACACACACACAGCTATAGGAGAGGAACACACACACACACACAGCTATAGGAGAACACACACACACACACACACACACACACACACACACACACACACATGGGAGAAGACACACACACACACACACACACACACACACACACACACCTATAGGAGAGGAACACACACACACACACACGTGCTTGGCGGAATGAACAAAAATTTATATCACAATATTTTTCTAAATGAAATCGTTTTGCAGTATATGACGGTATTTTTTCTCCATATGCATGACCAGGTGTTAACCACGTGTTCTGCTGATTGAGAGAGGAAATACTGCAGGAGTTTGACTAGAACTATTTTACTGTCATTTTGAGTAAATATTGTAGAAAAAAATCCACACTAGAGTTAATACAGGTTTGCAAAGTCCCACAAACTGATGCTGTGGGGAGTCAACAACCAAACACAGACCTGCACGCTCATTACAGACACATGAATATTACGAGCTGAGGGCACCTTCAGCTTTTTAAAAATCTAACCCTGTTTAACAACAAACTGTTCAAACGAGGGAGAACTAAGGGTTTTTCAATACATTTAAGAATACTACGAATGAGACATGTAAGTTTAACACACACAGAATAAAGCACTTTTTGCCCATTCTTTGAATTGTCAGTCTATGTATTAACTTACATCAGTGTCTTCCGTGCAGCAGAATAATCTCTGGTGTCGTGATCGATCAGTGTCCTTTACATTTCCTTTGAAGAACACATTATGAAATATGTGCTGGTTCATGTTTACAGCACTAGAGCATATGAAAGAGGACCATAAAGCACTAAACCGTGCTCGCTCCGGTCTGTATATGTGCTGTAGGATCCATGTGGAGAACACTGCTACTCTCATCGCAGAAACCGCCCTCTCTCTCGCACGCCACGTGTAGTTTGAGTTCTCCGCTGTAATCAAGGGCTGAATGCGAAATCGTCCCCTATAACCTCTAATAAGGCATTATTTGAGGGGACAGCTGTTTGTAGTGGTGTCCGAAACCATAGTAGACGTTATCGAGTACACTCATTCAATCACACATTGCATCGCACGAGTCTAGCCTAACGTTACACACAACGGCTGTCCGAATTCACTCACTCGTTTTCATCCACTCCTTCAAGTGAACTAGTGTTATATGGATAACGCAGGGAATAGTGAACGAGGCTTTAGGCCAACAGTGATACAGTGAAAAGGGACCCTTCAAACAATGTCGCGCTCCGCCACGTTCCCAACGTTGTTTAAGTGTCATATACCGGTATTGCGGTATAGTCTAAATTCATATCATAAAAAAAATAAATACAGGTATACACCCACTCACTCACTCACTCACTCACTCACTCACTCACACACTCACACAGACAGACACACTCACACTCACAGACAGACACACTCACACAGACACTCACACAGACAGACACACTCACACAGACAGAGTGTGGTGAGTGAGTGAGTGAGTGTGAGTGAGTGAGTGTGAGTGAGTGAGTGTGGTGAGTGAGTGAGTGTGTGTGTGTGAGTGTGAGTGTGTGAGTGAGTGAGTGTGGTGGTGAGTGAGTGTGGTGAGTGAGTGAGTGAGTGTGGGGTGAGTGTGAGTGTGGTGAGTGTGGGTGAATGGTGGGTGAGTGAGTGGTGAGTGTGAGGTGAGTGGTGGTGGGTGGTGAGTGAGTGGTGAGTGGTGGTGAGTGAGTGAGGTGTGAGTGAGTGTGAGTGTGAGTGAGTGTGAGTGTGTGGTGAGTGTGAGTGAGTGAGTGGGTGAGTGAGTGTGGTGGTGGTGAGTGTGGTGGTGAGTGAGTGTGGTGAGTGGTGAGGCGGTGAGTGTGAGTGAGTGAGTGGTGAGTGTGAGTGAGTGTGGTGAGTGAGTGTGTGAGTGGTGAGTGAGTGAGTGAGTGTGTGTGTGAGTGAATGAGTGAGTGTGTGTGGTGGGTGAGTGAGTGTGTGTGTGTGAGTGAATGAGTGAGTGTGAGTGGAGTGAGTGAGTGTGTGAGTGAGTGGTGAGTGTGTGTGTGTGAGTGAGTGTGTGTGAGTGGGTGAGTGTGAGTGTGTGTGGTGAGTGTGTGTGAGTGAGGTGTGTGTGTGTGAGTGTGTGTGTGTGTGTGGTGAGTGGGTGAGTGAGTGAGTGAGTGTGTGTGAGTGAGTGGAGGAGTGTGTGTGAGTGAGTGTGTGTGAGTGTGTGTGAGTGTGTGGTGTGTGTGGTGAGTGAGTGTGGTGAGTGAGGTGGTGTGTGTGAGTGTGTGTGTGTGTGGTGGTGAGTGAGGTGGGTGGGTGTGTGAGTGAGTGAGTGAGTGGCGAGTGTGAGTGTGTGAGTGTGTGTGAGTGGGTGGTGAGTGTGGTGGGTGAGTGGTGTGAGGTGTGGTGGGCGAGTGAGTGAGAGTGGTGAGTGGGTGAGTGTGTGTGTGTGTGAGTGAGTGTGTGTGAGTGAATGAGTGAGTGAGTGGTGAGTGAGTGTGTGAGTGGGAGGTGAGTGTGTGTGTGTGTGGTGAGTGTGTGTGTGAGTGGTGAGTGTGTGTGTGTGTGTGGTGTGAGTGTGTGGTGAGTGTGTGTGTGTGAGTGTGTGTGTGTGGTGAGTGAGTGAGTGAGTGAGGTGAGTGTGTGTGAGTGGTGAGAGTGAGTGTGTGTGAGTGAGTGTGTGTGAGTGTGTGAGTGTGTGTGAGTGTGTGTGTGAGTGAGTGTGGTGAGTGAGGTGAGTGTGTGTGTGAGTGTGTGTGTGTGTGTGGTGGGTGAGTGAGGTGAGTGAGTGTGTGGTGAGTGAGTGAGTGGGTGAGCGAGTGTGAGTGTGTGGTGTGTGTGTGGTGAGTGAGTGAGTGTGAGTGGGTGGGTGAGTGTGAGGTGTGTGTGAGTGGCGAGTGAGTGAGGTGAGTGAGTGAGTGAGTGTGTGTGTGTGTGAGTGGTGGGTGTGTGGTGAGTGAGTGGGTGGTGTGTGTGTGTGTGTGTGAGTGTGTGAGGTGGTGAGTGAGTGACTGTGTGTGAGTGTGTGGGTGTGGGTGGTGGTGGTGGGTGAGTGAGTGGTGTGGTGAGTGGTGGCGAGTGGGTGGTGAGTGAGTGGTGAGTGGGTGTGTGGTGGTGGTGAGTGGGTGAGTGTGTGTGTGAGTGGTGAGTGAGTGTGTGAGTGTGTGTGTGAGTGGTGGGTGAGTGTGGGTGTGAGTGTGTGAGTGGGGCGGTGGGTGGTGAGTGAGTGGTGAGTGTGTGGTGGTGGCGGTGGTGAGTGAGGTGGTGGGTGTGTGAGGTGGTGGGTGGGTGGGTGAGGTGGGTGAGTGGTGGGTGGTGAGTGGGTGTGTGGTGAGTGGTGGTGAGTGTGTGTGTGGGTGGTGGTGGGTGGGTGGGTGGGTGGTGAGTGGTGAGTGGTGGGTGAGTGTGTGTGTGGTGGTGGTGGGTGGTGAGTGAGTGTGTGTGTGAGTGGTGGGTGGGTGAGTGTGAGTGGTGTGTGGGTGGGTGTGTGGTGTGGTGGGTGAGTGAGTGGTGTGGTGAGTGGTGAGTGGTGAGTGTGTGTGTGAGTGGTGTGTGTGTGGTGAGTGGTGGGTGGTGAGTGTGTGTGTGAGTGAGTGTGTGGAGTGTGTGAGTGGCGGTGGTGAGTGGTGAGTGTGAGTGTGAGTGTGAGTGTGTGGTGGTGAGCGGTGGTGAGTGAGTGAGTGTGCGGTGGTGAGTGAGTGGTGGGTGAGTGAGTGGGAGTGTGTGTGGTGGTGAGTGAGTGTGGTGTGTGAGTGGCGAGTGTGAGGTGTGAGTGGTGGGTGAGTGGGTGAGTGGTGGTGGGTGAGTGAGTGTGTGTGAGTGAGTGGTGAGTGTGAGTGTGGAGTGGCGAGTGTGAGGTGTGGTGAGTGGGTGTGTGTGTGGTGGTGGTGGTGAGTGAGTGGGTGAGTGAGTGGGTGTGAGTGGTGGTGGTGAGAGTGAGTGTGGGTGGGCGAGGTGAGTGTGAGTGGGCGAGTGAGTGTGAGTGGTGGTGGTGGTGAGTGAGTGTGTGTGTGAGGTGGGTGGTGGGTGGTGGTGAGTGAGTGTGGTGTGAGTGGTGGTGAGTGTGAGTGTGAGTGTGTGGTGGCGGTGGGTGAGTGTGGTGAGTGAGTGGGTGAGGCGGCGGGTGAGTGAGTGGTGGTGGGTGTGTGAGTGAGTGGTGGTGTGTGTGAGTGGTGGTGGTGAGTGGTGGGTGAGTGAGTGAGTGTGTGTGTGGTGGTGGTGGTGGTGGGTGAGTGAGTGTGTGTGTGGTGGGTGGGTGAGTGAGTGTGTGAGGTGAGTGGTGGAGTGGTGGTGAGTGAGTGAGTGGAGTGTGTGGTGAGTGGTGGGTGAGTGTGTGTGTGAGTGGTGGTGGGTGGTGAGTGTGTGTGTGAGTGGTGGGTGGTGAGTGTGAGTGTGTGAGTGAGGGTGGTGGTGGAGTGAGTGGTGGGTGGTGGTGGGTGGGTGGTGAGTGGTGAGTGGTGGTGAGTGGTGTGAGGTGTGTGTGTGAGTGGTGAGTGAGTGTGAGTGTGTGGTGAGGCGGGTGTGTGGTGAGTGTGTGAGTGGTGGGTGGTGAGTGTGTGTGTGGGTGGTGGTGGTGGGTGTGTGGTGAGTGGTGGTGGGTGAGTGAGTGAGTGTGTGAGTGGTGGGTGGTGAGTGTGTGTGTGTGTGGTGGTGGTGGGTGTGAGTGAGTGAGTGAGTGGTGGGTGAGTGTGTGGTGGTGAGTGGTGGTGTGTGTGTGTGTGGTGGGTGGTGAGTGGGTGGGTGAGTGGTGAGTGAGGTGGTGGTGAGTGAGTGTGTGTGTGAGTGGTGGTGGTGGGTGGTGAGTGTGTGTGTGTGAGTGGGTGGTGGAGTGAGTGTGAGTGTGTGAGTGAGTGTGTGGGTGAGGGGTGAGTGAGTGAGTGAGTGTGGTGGTGGTGGTGGTGAGTGTGTGTGTGAGTGAGTGGTGTGTGTGAGTGGTGAGTGGGAGTGAGGTGTGTGGTGAGTGTGAGTGTGCGAGTGTGGCGGCGAGTGGTGAGTGAGTGGTGAGTGTGAGTGTGAGTGTGTGAGGTGGTGGTGGGTGGTGGTGGTGTGCGTGAGTGGTGGTGGTGGTGTGGTGGTGAGTGTGTGTGTGGTGGTGGTGAGTGTGAGTGTGAGTGGGCGTGTGAGTGTGTGGTGGTGGTGGTGAGTGGTGGTGGGTGGGTGAGTGTGTGTGTGAGTGGTGAGGTGAGTGTGAGTGTGTGAGTGAGCGAGTGTGAGTGTGTGGTGGTGAGTGTGTGTGTGGTGGTGGTGAGTGGTGAGTGGTGGTGAGTGGTGTGTGTGTGTGAGTGAGTGGTGAGTGTGAGTGTGTGGGTGAGCGAGTGTGAGTGTGTGAGTGGCGAGTGAGTGTGTGGTGAGTGGTGGTGAGTGAGTGAGTGTGTGTGTGGTGGTGAGTGGTGGTGAGTGGTGAGTGTGTGTGTGAGTGGTGGTGGTGTGGTGTGAGTGTGTGAGTGGAGTGGGTGAGAGTGTGTGAGTGAGTGGTGAGCGGCAGTGAGTGAGTGGTGAGTGTGTGGTGGTTGGTGTGTGTGTGAGTGGTGGTGGTGGTGGGTGGGTGGTGGTGGGTGGGTGAGTGTGTGTGTGTGGTGGTGGTGGGTGGTGAGTGAGTGTGTGTGTGATGGTGATGGTGAGTGTGTGAGTGGTGGTGGCGGTGGTGTGAGTGGTGGTGGTGGGTGTAGTGGTGAGTGAGGTGAGTGTGTGTGTGAGTGGTGAGTGGTGAGTGGTGTGTGTGTGGTGGGTGGGTGGTGGGTGTGAGTGTGGATCGGTGGGTAGTGAGTGGTGAGTGTGTGGTGGGTGGTGAGCGGCAGTGGTGAGTGGTGAGTGAGTGTGTGAGTGAGTGGGTGGTGGTGGTGGGTGGGTGAGTGAGTGAGTGTGTGTGATGAGTTGGTGGTGAGTGGTGAGTGTGTGTTTCTCATCAGCGGGACGTGTCAGTAATGGGGCTGGACGTCTATGGTTTAGATTGTTGTGCTACCCGTTTGCTGTGTGTGTGTTGGCTCTTACACAGATGGTGCGTGTGAGCGTGGGGGGTTAGGAGCAGTGTGAGTGTGCGGACGCACCCGTGCTGTCTGGCCAGGAGGTGGCGCTGCAGGTTTGGAGCTGCTGGAGGAAGAGGAGGCCGGTGGCTTGGAGCCGTTGCTGGCGTTGGCCGCCGCAGCCGAATGAGAGAAGGTGAACTTAAAGCTGCCGGTGGCCGAGCGCTTGGGCTGGTTCTCTTTGTCCTGGCTCTCTTTAGCTGAAACCAGAGCACACACACGAGCGTGAGGAAGACTCCACACTCAACGCGTCACACACAGGAACTCAAAAGCACATACCCTTCTCGCTCTCCATGAACTTCCCGTAGTCGCTCTTGCCTGTGTCCGAGACGTCCTCCTCCTCCTCCTCCTCCTCCTCCTCGTTCAGCCACATGTCCTCGTCCTCCTCAAACGAGCGCGCGTCCCTGCGGTACCTGTAAGAGGATCATCCCCGTTAGCACATGACCAGGGCGCTGGGCCGCTCTGAGTGAACGAGTGTGAGCACCTGCTGAGGCCTCGGCTCTGCCGCTCCTTCTCCTGCTCGTAGCGGCCCTTCAGACCCTTGAACGTCTGCACGTACTCGATGGACTCCAGCGCCGTGTAGAAGTTGTCCACGATGTGTGCGATGAGAGACCGGATGTCCTCCTGATGATGAAAGCACAGCGGTCAGACGCCAGCGGGCGGCAGGGGCGGGGCCTGCTCTCGGGCCGGCGGCTCTTACCACTTTGATGAACTCGAAGAGCTCGATGATGGCGAGTTCAGCAGGTTGTATCTGGTGCCGTTGTCCAGCAGGGCGTTGATGACCGGCTCGAAGAGGTTTCCCTTCATGATGTAGCGGTTGTAGTACTCATCCTTCAGCCCGATGATCCTCCTCATGAAGCGCAGGGCACCTGCACAATCACACACATCATCAACCCTCAGGAGAACCAGCACGTCACAACTCATTATAATAATCCACGCGCAGAATAAAGGGGCGGGGCCTTGTTCAGTTAGTTAGTCGTGTGTTGAGACTGGTGGTTATGGTAAGGGGCGGGACATTTCCCAAACACCAATCACAAAACACTGCTCAAGCTGACCAATCAGAAAGCAGTCAAAAGGCGGGGCTTCATAAAAACAGGAAGTAAACTCACTCACTCACTCACACTCACTGCTCGCTCCTCACTCACTCACTCACTCCTCCCGCTCACTCGCTCACACACTGACACACTCGCTCACTCACTCCCTCACACTCACTCCTCGCTCACACTCACTCAACCACCTCGCTCCACACTGACGCTCACTCACACACTCACTCAACCTCTCGCTCACACACTGACACTCGCCGCTCACACTCACACTCGCTCGCTCATACACTGACACACTCGCTCACACACTCCACACACACTCACTCACTCACTCACCACTCACTCACCTCACTCACTCTCACTCACTCACTCACTCACTCCTCATTCCTCTCCCTCCTCCTCACTCACTCACTCCTCCCACTCACTCACTCCACTCACTCTCACTCACTCATTCACTCACTCACTCACTCCTCCTCACTCCTCCTCACTCACTCCTCACTCACTCACACACCTCGCTCACTCACACACTCACGCTCACACACACTCCTCACTCACTCACTCCTCCTCCTCACTCCTCACTCCTCACTCACTCACTCACTCACTCCTCCTCCTCCTCCTCACTCTCACTCACTCCTCACTCCTCCTCACTCCTACTCCTCACTCACTCCTCACTCCTCCTCCTCACTCACTCACTCCTCACTCCTCACTCACTCACTCCTCACTCACTCCTACCTCCTCCACTCACTCACTCACTCCTCACTCACTCCTCACTCACTCACTCACTCCTCACTCCTCACTCTCCTCACTCACTCCACTCACTCACTCCTCACTCCTCTCACTCACTCACTCACTCCTACTCACTCACTCACTCCTCCTCCTCACACACTCACTCCTCACTACTCCCACTCCTCCTCACTCACTCACTCACTCCTCACTCCTCACTCCTCACTCACTACTCCTCACTCCTCACTCCTCACTCACTCCTCCTCACTCCTCCTCACTCACACACTGACACACTCGCTCACTCACACACTCGGTCGCTCACACACACACTCACACAGCGCCAGGAAGGTGTGTTTGGAGTTCATGAGCGTCAGCACTCTCCTCAGCAGGTCTCTGGTCATGATGTAGTTCTTGATGTGGTAGGTGTGGTGCTCCACGCAGAACGTCAGCAGCTCCAGAATCAGAGCCAGCAGCTGCGCCGTCTGGAAGTTATCTGAGACACACAGACAGACGGACACGCTCAGTACAGCACACGCGTGTGGCGTGACATGCGTGAGCTCAGGCCGGCGCTGGCGTGTACCTGGACACACGGGGTTGACTCTAGCTGCTCCCTCGGTCGAATCTGTGGAAGACAGACATGATGATATGAGAGGAAGGACATGCGGCTCACTTCCTGTAGCGCTGTGGTCAGTGTCTCACCTTGGTCCTCCTCTGCGGTGTTGGCCAGCAGCGGAGCGGTCAGCACATGCATGCAGTACTTGTAGAAGAAACTCAGGAACTCGCTCTTCTCCGCTTTCTGTCCCCCCACACACACACACACACACACACACACAGTGAGGATGTCTGTCCGCTCGGCCGGACACATGAAGAGCAAACACAAGTGTGAACTAACTCGTCACCTTCACTGGTGTCTGGAGTCCCAGAAGCAAAATTGACGACAGTCTTGATTTTACATGCTTAAAACATAAAACAAGTGTTGAAGTGACGGATATTCCTGACATGATGTGATGTAATATCTGGCCTGAGAGCCATTATGCACTGGTTTCCAGTCACGCATGCTCTTGGCATTAAACTGTGTGTGAAACATGATGCAGAGTTTAGGGCTCCGGACTGACACCAAACGCTGAAATAACAAGAATAACCTCTTTATTCAACAGGTTTGTACTGTAGTAACACCACAAGGGATTGTGGGAGTAATAGCCTCTTTTAAAAACACATGACATGCCCACTATAACTAGTAGATGGCGGCAGAGGAGCTCATTAATATATGGACTAAAGTAGGAAGTCTCAAAGTCTCATGAAACACACTGTGTTCTTCAGATTGTGCCTGAATTACCCAGAATGCAAGAGCTGGTGTAATAACCTCTGGAGCTGTGGGTCAGTGTGAGACTACAGAAGAGAAACGGCACATTAATACCAATGTGTGTGTGTGTGTGTGTGTGTGTGTGTGTGTGTGTGAGAGAGAGATTGCTCCTGTCTGCCTCCTGCTCAGCTAGTGTTTGTAGCTCTGTACAGTCTTGCTTTTGAATCTCTATTTGATATATTTTCTTTGTTCTACTGCTAAATATAACCTCATCACCATATATTGTTTAAATATTGTCATCTTATTAATAACTGCACCAAATAATAGTGATGTTATGATATATGCCGCTCTCTCTGATGTCAGTCTGGAGTCCTGTTTATGCACTTTATGAACATTAGATAGATTTCATTGCTTTGAATAAACAGCAAATAATGAACGCTCAGCCAATCAGAACGCAGCTTTCAGCAGTGCCATGGCCCACAGCAGAGCGTGCGTCTCCGACTGAGGTCACGCGTGTCCATCAGCACACGGTACTCACGCTGGCCGGGGCGAGCATGTTCTCTGGGTCGATGAGGGTCCGCAGCAGCCCCATCAGCTGCACCGCACCGCCCAGCTCCGGGTCCGAGTCACAGATCATCTGCTTGATCACCACGTTAATCAGCAGCACGTCCTGAACACACACACACACAACTCAAATAAACACGTGTCCAGATTTCTGACATCAGAACCTCTTCCGGGTCACACTCCTCGGCCTGCTCGGCTCCTCGCACCCTCGCGCTCGACGGACTGAACTCCACCAGGTATGAGAAGATATCTGTGGCGGCCGCCTTCACCTGCAGGTCATCCATGCCCTGCCCAAGCACACTCATGATGAGCACCTGCAGCAGCACGCTCCACACACACACACACACACACACACACACACACACACACACCACCTGCGCTCACTCACCATCACGATCTCCAGGGCAGGGAGAATCCCCAGGTTGGCCAGCGTTTTGAAGAACGCATCTCTGTTCTGCGGCTGCAGTGTTTGTGAGAAAGCACAGAACTCCTTGAAGAAGTTGACCTGCAGAGGAAGAGAGAGAGAGAGTGAGTGAGTGTGTATGTGTGTGTGTGTGTGTGTGTGTGTGTGTGTGTGTGTGAGTGAGTGAGAGAGTGAGAGTGAGTGTGTGAGTGTGGTGGAGTTAGTGTGTGTGTGTGAGTAAGTGAGAGTGAGCGAGTGAGTGAGTGAGTGAGTGTGTGTGTATGTGTGTGTGTGTGTGTGTGTGTGTGTGTGTGTGTGGTGGGTGAGTGATGGTGAGTGAGAGTGTGTGAGTGTGAGTGAGTGTGTGTGTGTGAGTGAGGTGTGTGAGTGTGAGTGGGTGAGTTAGTGTGTGTGTGAGAGTAAGTGAGTGAATGGTGGGTGAGTGAGTGAGTGTGTGTGTATGTGTGTGTGTGTGTGTGGGTGGGTGAGAGTGTGTGAGAGGTGTGTGAGTGGTGAGAGTGTGTGAGTGTGAGTGAGGTGTGTGTGTGTGAGTGGGTGAGAGTGAGTGAGTGTGGTGGAGTGAGTTAGTGTGTGTGTGAGTGAGTGAGGTGGAGTGGTGTGAGTGTGTGAGGTGGGTGAGTGAGTGAGTGAGTGAGTGTGAGTGGGGTGTGAGTGTGTGGTGGTGTGAGTGTGGTGTGTGTGAGTGGTGGTGAGTGGGTGAGTTTGTGTGTGTGTGAGTGTGTGAGTGAGTGTGAGTGAGTTTGTGTGTGTGTGAGTGTGGGTGAGTGTGGTGGGTGGTGGTGAGTGAGTGGTGAGTGGTGGTGAGTGGTGAGTGAGTGGTGGGTGTGTGAGAGTGAGTGTGGTGGGTGATGTGTGAGTGTGAGTGAGTGTGTGTGTGTGGGTGAGTGAGGTGGGTGAGTGTGAGTGAGTTTGTGTGTGTGTGAGTGTGAGTGAGTGGTGAGTTTGTGTGTGTGTGAGTGTGTGGGTGGTGAGTGAGTGAGTTTGTGTGTGTGTGAGTGTGTGGTGAGTGTGGGTGAGTGGTGGGTGAGTGAGTGAGTGTGTGAGTGAGTGTGGTGGGTGAGTGAGGTGAGTGGGTGTGGTGGGTGAGTTAGTGTGTGTGTGAGAGTGGTGATGAGTGGGTGAGTTGTGTGGGTGGTGAGTGGGTGGTGAGTGGTGATGTGAGTGTGAGTGTGTGAGTGGGTGGGTGAGTGTGTGTGTTGAGTGGGTGGTGGGTGAGTTTGTGTGTGTGTGGTGGTGGTGAGTGGTGAGTGTAGGTGTGGAGTGAGTGAGTGTGAGTGTGTGTGGTGGTGGTGGAGTGAGTGAGTGGTGGTGGTGAGTGTGTGTGGGAGTGAGTGAGGTGAGTGGTGTGAGTGGTGAGGGTGAGGAGTGAGTGAGGTGGTGAGTGGTGGAGTGAGTGGGTGTGTGGTGTGTGAGTGGTGTGAGTTTGTGTGTGGTGGTGGTGGTGGTGGTGGGTGAGTGGGTGAGTGGTGGAGGTGGGTGTGTGTGTGGTGGTGAGTTAGTGTGTGTGTGAGGAGTGAGTGAGTGGGTGGTGGGTGTGTGAGTGAGTGTGTGAGTGAGTGTGAGTGAGTGTGAGTGGGTGGTGAGGTGAGTGTGTGTGGTGGGTGGTGGTGGGTGAGTGGGTGAGGAGGTGTGTGGGTGGTGAGTGGTGGGTGGTGAGTGGTGGTGAGTGAGTGGGTAGTGTGTGAGTGTGGTGGTGAGTGTGTGAGTGAGTGTGTGAGTGAGTGTGTGTGTGTGTGGTGTGTGTGTGAGGTGTGTGAGTGTGAGTGTGTGTGGTGAGTGGGTGAGTGAGTGGTGGTGGGTGAGTGAGTGTGTGAGTGTGAGTGGTGGTGTGAGTGATGTGGGTGGTGAGTAAGTGGTGAGTGTGAGTGTGGTGTGTGTAGTGGTGGTGGGTGGTGAGTGGTGAGTGGTGGAGTTGAGTGAGGTGTGTGGTGAGAGTGTGTGTGTGTGAGTGTGTGTGTGAGTGGTGGGTGAGTTGGTGGGTGGGTGAGTAGTGGTGTGTGTGAGTGTGAGTGTGTGTGTGTGAGTGTAACCTGCTGCCGCCCACCAGTGTGTGTGTGTGTGAGTGAGTGTGTGAGTGAGTGTGTGAGTGTGAGTGTGTGTGTGTGTGTGATGTGTGTACAGCTGCGTGCCCGACCAGTGTGTGTGTGTGTGTGTGTGTGTGTGTGTGAGAGTGTGTGAGAGTGTAACCCTGCGTGCCATCACCGGTGTGTGTGAGTGTGTGTGTGTGTACATGTTTTTCTAGCCTGGTGGGGACTTCAACCTGACTGCAGACAGATTCATGGGGACTGAAAATTGAGGTCAGGGCACAAAAGCTTATAAATCACACAGGATGAGTTTTATGAAACTGTAAAATGCAGAATGTTTCCTGTGATGGGTAGGTTTAGGGGCAGTGTGTGTGTGTGTGTGTGTGTGTGTGTGTGTGTGTGTGTGTGTGTGATGGGTGGGTGGGTTTAAGGGCAGGGGCAGTGTAGCGGGATAACATTTACGGTTTTTACAGTATAAAAATAATTACGCCTATGGCGAGTCCCCAGAAGGATAGCGCACCAGACATATGTGTGTGTGTGTGTGAGTGTGTGTGTGAGAGAAAGAGAGAGTGTGTGTAGTACCAGCTCTCTCCTCTTGTCGTCCTCCGTGGCTTCATCCGTCAGCTGAGCGAACACCTCCGTCAGGAACTTCTCATCCTCCTGAAACACAGCCCCAGCATTACACCGCGAGAGAAGAGGCAACACACTCACACCACAGCGTCTCCTGAGCTTCACAACATCTGGAGAACACAGATCTGTGCATGTGTTCGCTAATAAATCAGATCTACATGCACATTACTGTGCATCAATCTATACATTTCAACTGGATCTGAATTCAGTCCGTCTGAATCTCATCAATTAAAACTGAAAGGACAGAGATGAGGGACTGATGTACAGAACATCACTTGTACTTCAGAGATAAACATGCACAACACAGGGATGTGGCCGTCCGGGCTTCTGTCTTATCCAATCATTCAGTCTCTCAACACACTCCCATTCACACCCACCTCTGCCTAATCAAACCCTACACTTTACAACAACATCAGGGCTCGAGCATTTCACTCGGATGTGTTGTGTGTGTGTTTTGGAGCACGTGAGCGAATAAAAAAATCCCTGCACACCACAGAAAAATAGGCGAATCTCAACATAACATCAACTATGACACAATCAATGGGGTCATTAATTTGTACACCCCCAACATTTGCATACGGCAGCCCATGTTCACATTCAGACAGTGCAGCCGTATCATCTCTGCAGGGAAACATGCCAGATCATGGACACACACGTGATGTTCAGGCTGTGCAGGGGATGGGAGGACTTCATACCCTTCCCACAGATAAAACATGTCAACAGGCATGGTTGTTATAATCGGATACTGCAACAATTTAATTCAAAATTGTTCGTTTGCTCGGCCCATTTCACCACGGACAGTTTTTCTAACCTGGGACGATTTCAAGCAGAGACGCTCAGCGTCTAAAACTGAAGAAAGGGGCAATTCCAGCTATATTGCTGCCAGCAGTGAGTAGTGTTTTTATCCACTTATTGACTGTCTAAACCATTTCTGATTAAATTGAAAGTTTCTTAGAGAGACAGCATTGATGCAAGTACAGTAACAATAGGAAACTCCAAGTACCATACATAACTATCACTGCGAACATTGGGACTTTATAAACATGCAATATCGTTTTCACTAAAAAAGACGAGTCTCAACATTAATTCACTGTGTATGGGAGTGTCCTAAATTGGTAACTTTTTGGAAAATGGTTGTCTTTACCCTAAGTAACATCACGAAAACTCAAGTACCGTGCATTGCAAAACTTTGTATTCTGGGGATATACCCAGACCATCTTTCTATCAATAACAATCAGAGGACTCTCATGGACTTCGGCCTTCTGCAGGCCAGGAGGATGGTTGCTCTGAGTTGGAAAGAGACTGAAATATCTTCTGCACACTCTTGGATCAAGGAGATGGCAATGTGTGCCACTTTAGAGAAGTTAACGTACATTACAAGGGGTAAAGCGCAGCGATTTGAAGAGATGTGGGCACCTTTAAGTGATTTCCTTAAGAAATAAGAAGGTGCATATATTAATGTTTTGAGTGTGACATTTTTGTTCTGTTTTATTTTATTTTAATCACTGCTGCTTTGATCAATATATCTGGAATGTTTTTGTAATATATTTTCCTTTTGTTATTTGGTTATTGTTTGTTTTATTGGAAAATCAATAAAAAGAAGGAAAAAAAGAAAGACGAGTCTGAAATGTAGTTGCACTAAAGCACTGGTTTTGGTTTTGTCGGGGGGAAAAGAGGAGCTTTCGAGTCTTCGTGCTTGCGGTTGCCAGAGTTCAGTAATTTTAATCCCCCAATCAGAGCTTTATCTGTGAAAAGAACACCTAATCTATCCGGTGTTTTACCTAAACGTGCAATCTGGCAACCATATGCACACTCTCTCTCTCGCACGCGTGCGGTGATCTGAAAACACCAATACACAAGTGAGCTGCATCTGAGCGATCTCCATCTGAGATGTTCTGCTTAAAGTGTCCTTCAGTCGATCTGTGTTCTGTCAGGACCATGAGCTGGTTGTGCTGTTTGTGATTGTGTTATCTGAACAACTGCACTTGTGTGAGCTGCTGAAATAAGCCAATCGGAGCAGAGCTCATCATTAATATTCATGACCCTTCCAAATAGGGCAAAACCCGAGCATTGCATCCTGGGCACAATCTCTAGGGTTGTAAATGGACCTGTAAAACTGTATCTGGACAATCTTTGCCCTTAAGTAAGCCACACACACTCTATGTATATATCAGAGAACAATTTAACATATTGTTTCAAATCATTCTAGGACACCTGTAATGATAATTTTAAGGCTCTTATATTGTGGGGATGGACAAATATAACTGTCTAACTGCCTAATGTCCGGCTTCACAGTTAACCGGCGGGTCTCCGGAGCAGACCGGAGAACAGGGACACGTCTAGGGCTCTAGCTATCGATTCTTTTAGTAATCGAGTATTCTACCGATTATTCCATCGATTAATCGAGTAATCGGATAATAATTACTTTTTTCTTTATTAAAGCGCAATACTAAATATATAATAGAAAATAAGACAGGTATCTTAAAATTAACATCTAATTACACACACACACACACACACACACACACATTGCATACATTAATAACTTTGAAAATAAACTATTTTAATGCATTCATTTGCCACATTATAAAAATCTATTTCAAATTACTTTAAAAAGGAAAACATAGTTCAGTCTGAAACTAAACCTACAACCAATAAACCAAAATAATATAAATAGCAATAATGCCTAAACATTGCATGTATGTTGTGCAACGTTAAAGTTTCCGCTTCGGTTCAGGCGTGACATAAGCCTTTACTGTCTTCTGAAGGCTGTGTGGCTTTTATAAGAAGCAAATATTGGACAGGAAGGAAACTTGAAATAAGAACAAGAGTAGAGATGGTCATACTAGAGATGATCAGCTCTAACGTCACCGAATCCACTGTTAAAAACACACTATCCATCCGCACTCGATCGTCACACACTCGAATCCTCAGTGTAAGCGCCATGCTATCGTCACATATTAGCTACACTGAAGTAGGCTGCTTTAAAACAAATCTTCTCTGGCGAAATTACACGTTTTAAATAACCCAAACGGGTTAACAAACTCTACATCACACGGAGGAGTAACTGCTGGAGCATGAGCACACGCCAGAGATGAGTTTGTGTTTAATTCAGATAAAGTACATCGCACATACAGATCTACATCTTCAGCTAATCATGTTTATTAAGTTAGTAGCTATAAATATTGCTCGTATCTCCTCCGCTACCGCACGTGAAACCTAAATGTGTCGTATCTGAAGCTCAACACACAGTTGTGTTCATTTAACAATAGCGAGACTAAATGATATTAGCAGTGCTGATGCCAGTCTCTCTCACACTGCGGTCTTTGATCTCAACATGAGCTGAAAACCAAAGCTAAAGAGCGACACATTCATTGCGTTTTACCGTGAAATGAGTTCTGCGTCTTAATTAAAATCAACACATTAATGATTTCTGATGATTATCCACCTGAACCACGGATTTAACCGCAATACGCTTATACTCCGAGTCCTTAAACAAAAAAAAAATAATTTCTGCAACATCCGTGTGTAGTTAAATGAACTAAACGAAGCCTCAAGGATTCTTTCAATTCGAGTAACTCAAGTTACTCAAAAAAATCGTTTCAGCTCTAGACACGTCTGTCTCCAGGAACAGCAGCAGGGGGCGACTCTTTCTGCTGTATCCAGTGATAACTCAACCTCACGGGCCCATCAGAGATAAAGCTGACATCACTGAGGGGTGTGTGTGTGTGTGTGTGTGTGTTACACTGGCTGTGATCGAGTTATACGCGGAGACTGCATCGCTGCAGTAATAGACCATAACCGATATAGACGTTATAGCCTAGATGTTTCTCTGACCTGCACTTGATTCGCTAGTGTAAAATGGTGGAGGGAGGAAAAGCACAAAAGCGATTAAACTAACATTTGCAGCTTGTGCATGCGAGAGTTAGTGTAAGTACACTACCTGACAGTTTCATGCACGTTTAGTGTTAGTTAATTCTTAACGCTCCTGTCGTCTGACATGATTATCATAATCAAATGAAACCGTGAGACCAGTGACGATGCACTAAAAGCACAGCTCATTCAGTGCCAACTCAACCACAGATGAATATTGACTGAGTAACCACTGTCTGGTACAGTTTTCCCCTGAGATCTGGAGCCGTTGTTTTATCATCACACAATATTCTAAACCGAAAGTAAAATGCACAGTTATTACGCACCCGCACCAATGCGAGCGTGTGGAATTAACTCACGCGTTTTCTAGAATGATCACATTTGTGACAATTTTGGTTGCATAAAAACCAAACCATGTGTTTTTCTATCAGCTCAAACACATTGAACATCCCTGTCTGAGTGCCATAAATATTCCTTTTCCAAAGTTTGCAGCTCTAATAGCATTGACACGGAATGACCCGTGTGATGGAGCACACAGGAAGTGACACGCACCTGCAGCATGCTGACGATCTCCACCTTATTGAAGAAGATGAAGGAGGACAGCGTGGACAGGAAGTTCTCCTCGAAGACGGAGGGCGTGGGCAGGATGATGTCCTGGATGTACTGCACGCGGTACGTCTGGTGGATCTTCTGCCGCAGCTCCGAGTCTGTGATGGGGATCACCTCTTTGAACTTGGCCGTCTTGGTGAGGAAGTCGCGGTGCCTCTTGGGCTGGACGAGCGCCGGGTCGTACTCCAGACAGCCCACCACGTCCATGATGCAGTCGTCGGAGAACATGACCTCGAACAGCGTGGCCTTGTTGAGGAAGAGCACGCCGCGCACGATCTCGTACAGGTGGTGCAGGCCCTCGCGGTGCTCCGAGTCCTCGCAGGTGCGGAACAGCTGCAGCAGCTTCCGGATGTACCCGGTGCTCACCAGGGCCAGCGCCAGCTTCTCCCGCCGGATGGGCGAGGACAGCACGGAGGTCACCAGCTCGGCGATCTCCTCCAGCCGCTCCGGCTCGCAGGGCGGCAGCTCCACCAGGTGAGCCGCCTCCGGCATCTCATCGAAGCGCTCCTCCTCCGATTCATCGATGGGATCCTGCGTGATCTCCACCGACGGGTCTTTGCCCTGCACCTGAACACCAAACACACAGTTAGGGATGCGCGGTATACCGGTACTGGGAAAATACCGGTATATATTTTATTTCAAACGGTACGATAGCATGATTTTGCTCATTTCTATATTTGCTGCTGTTCCGAAGTTCACCCGCTAGGTGGCAGCGCGCTACCCAAAATGCTGTGAAACCGGCAAATGTGGCAACAGAATAAAATGAATACAGCGGTTGACTCGCTCAACACGCACAAAACTCATTAATAAAGACAGGAGTAGACATTATATTTGGAATTACTTTGCTTATAAAACTTCTGAAGAACCATCAAACCTTACCAAGCATCGGTCGCTTAATTCCTGACTTCGATCGACAGGTGAGTGCATCATTCAAACGATCTAATTTAGACATTTATTTTCTTTCAACACTGATCAACTCACATACATAAGATCGTATCGTTTAAATATAAAGAAATCTCCAGCGTTCGTTTCAACCAGTGACGTTTAGACCTCATCATATTTGCACGCAGACTATTGCACTATTTACATCCGCGAAAGACATAACCAACTATGATTATGTGACTACTCATGTGACATAACTGACATAATTTCGTGTGTATTTGATTAAGGAAAAAGCAACTTGATTTGGAATGCGTGAGCTCTTTAGGCTTGTGTGTTTGTTGTTGGTAAGAGCGCAAAGAAAACTCTCAAAGAGCTCCCATCCCATATGTATTACGAAATGCTATAAAATCGCTTGCATGTTCACATTGGCACGGTTTATAAAGCCGTGTGCAGTGATTTCCGTCAGCTGTGCCGAAGCGGAAGCGGAAGTGTTGAATCTGAGCAGATTGCTTTAGTGCAGGTGCGGTGTCTTTTGAAGCCAGAAGCATTGCTCATTTGAGAGAATGGAGACGCGCAGTAATGCTGAAATTACTTACAATAAAGTTTCCAAATGACTGATTGATGTGATAATTTTTGTTGATTCATTTAATAATAAACATTTGCGGTTATTTCCCATTTCATAAACCTAAAACTTGCGAGAGTGAGTAAAATTATGCACAATACCCGCATCAAAATTCAGACCCTGTATGGTATCGATTTAATATCAGTACTTCTGTATTAGATTGTGGTACCGAGCCATCCCTACACACAGTTACTCACACACATTTGAATATCAGATCATTCATGACATAGTTAGCAAGTTTGTGAATATTTTGAATAAAAAAGAAAAAGCAGAATAAACCCGATACAGCTGAGCGGTCATACAGCGCTATTACTGTGTGTCACGTGAGAAGCATGATGCGTCTCCATGGAAACAATAAAGCCATGCGTTCTGAAATATTCAGCCAGAGAATATGATCATGTTTCTGCAGAATAAAGCTGAAGCTGGTTTATAGCAGAGCAAGAACACTGTCGACTGCTGTTATTAAGAGTTAAATCAGGCCTGTTGTAGTCGGGTTAGCTGGCTTTAGTTTTACTGTCAATTTAAGTAAATTGTGTTTTGTATTTAATTATATATTTAAGTATACTTTAAACTATTTAAATAATTAAATAAAAAGGCATTCTTTAATCTCATATTGTGGCTCTTTTTTAAAAAGTATCGGTTTGGCACCGGTATCGAAAAAACCCAAACGATACCCAACCCTAGTCGTTTATGGACGGCTGTTTTTAAAAATCATTTGTGACAGCGTTGGTCTCTGCCTCGAGGTATGTGTGTAGTGTGCCGTACGGTGCTCTGCAGGGGTCAAACAGGATATAAGCAGTGAATTTGGAAGTGATATATTCTTGAAAACTCAGAGATGTGGATTCGGACGGAGATTAAAATACACACAACGTGGTGTTTGTCTAAAAACAGGAGGTCATCCGGCCGGGGTCATTGTTACACGGGGGGTGGGAGAAAAACACGGACATTCTGGATTCGGACGGCAATAAAATCCCAGACTACCCTGTCGATGAACGAGCCCACGAGAAACCACTCCCGTGCGGATAGGGATATAGAGACGCATCAGGAATATCTGCCACTGTCGCTTTAAGAGCTGCACGGATACACACACGCTTCATCTTCTGTCTGAAGGCATAACCCACTGCGTTTACCAGAATATTCACTTATTTGTGTTTGTCCGTTCGTGTGCTGTGCAAAAAAACAAGGAAGAGAACTCCTCATCGGGCAGAAGCCGTGCACGTGTGTGTGTTTAAATGTGTCCAAGCGCACAGCTGCTAACAGCCTGTCGAACGGCGTTTGACACGTTATCTTTCAGGTCATACTGTGCTAATACTGTCAGGTACACACATGGGCTACTCTGTTGATTATGTCTAAAGTCAAAGTTAACATTTGAGAGAAAATCCGATGCGTCTGTATGCGTGCAGGTCCTACAGGACACCTAATATTACACATGCTACCGCTGGTCCTTAAAGGGAGAGTTCACACGAAACCGGTGTCATTATTCACTCACTCTAGTGTGGCTCCACACCTGTTTACACTTCTCTCGTGCGTGAGGACTTTGACTTACATAGGAAACAAGACGTTTGAGCTCGAATGCTATAACTTCACATTCGCACACAGGAACAGTGGAAGCAAAATGTGCATTTCTTATCAAATCACCGGTTCTATGAAATTTGGAACTGATTCTCAATACCCATCCTTTTTGATGCACTTTTATGATGATAGATGCACTTTTATGATGATAGATGCAATTTTATGATGCATGGATGCACGTTTATGATGGATAGATGCACTTTTATGATGGATGCACTTTTATGAAGGATAGATGCACTTTTATGATGCATGGATGCAATTTTATGATAGATGCACTTTTATGATGATAGATGCACTTTTATGATAGATGCACTTTTATGATGATAGATGCACTTTTATGATAGATGCACTTTTATGATAGATGCACTTTTATGATGGATGCACTTTTATGATGATAGATGCACTTTTATGATGGATGCACTTTTATGATGGATAGATGCACTTTTATGATAGATGCACTTTTATGATAGATGCACTTTTATAATGGATATATGCACTTTTATGATGATAGATGCACTTTTATGATGGATGGATGCACTTTTATGATGATAGATGCACTTTTATGATGGATGGATGCACTTTTATGATGATAGATGCACTTTTATGATGATAGATGCACTTTTATGATGATAGATGCACTTTTATGATGCATGGATGCAATTTTATGATAGATGCACTTTTATGATAGATGCACTTTTATAATGGATAGATGCACTTTTATGATGATAGATGCACTTTTATGATAGATGCACTTTTATAATGGATATATGCACTTTTATGATGATAGATGCACTTTTATGATGATAGATGCACGTTTATGATGGATAGATGCACTTTTATGATGGATAGATGCACTTTTATGATGATAGATGCACTTTTATGATGGATGGATCCACTTTTATGATGATAGATGCACTTTTGTGATGGATGGATGCACTTTTGTGATGGAAGGATGCACGTTTATGATGAAAGGAAATTTTTCCAGACCTTTTTACAGAAGGGAAAAGTCTCCGTAACCTTTACTGACATTGTCCGTAATGATTACCGAGATGGCACATTCTGACGGGACTGAAATCACAGAGAACCTCAGGTAATGATTACTTTACCCGCACCTCCGCATGTAAAACTAGTCCCCTCCGAACAGGGCTTTAGTCGGAGAGTTTGGGACGCAGCGTGTGTTCAGATTCACTGGTCAGAATAAACCCCACAAACCTGACAGATCTTCTCCCAGATTTCATCACAGCCGGCCTTCTCCTGGAAACTCAGGGCCAGGTCGTAGTTCTCCGCTTCGGACCAGACGATGAGCGTGTCCTGAGGAGGCACAGGAGGGTTAGAGACACTGCATCCCTGAGACCTGATCAGATGAATGCACTACTGATGTCTGAAGAAGCTGCTGTACCTGCTGTTTCTGATACGCGGTGCTGGTGTTGATCTTGGACTCGAGCAGCAGTGACCCTACACACACACACACACACATCAGATGAGCAGCTCCAGGTCACGCGCTGTGTCGCTCAGTGCTGGAGCTCTTACCGTCGGACTCCGCGGTGACAGTGAGGGAGGTCTCCTTCTCGGTGTCCTCATAGGAGCAGGACACATGCCCCGTGCCCCGGTCCTCCCACTGCCGGTCCTCATTCAGCGTGTACAGCTTCACACGCCGCCGGGTGTCACTCATCTTCACCTCACTGACCCAAACACAGCTCTCCTAACCTACACTAGCAGCCCTGGCGCATATTTACCTCAGGAAACCTCGGGGAACTAGCACTGTCTGCCCTCCCATCCACACCGCCGGGCACTGCTCATCCTACCGCGCTCCAGCCGGACGGTACTAGTTACCTCACTAATCCACACAAACCTCTGGAAAAACCGTATCTGAGAGTCGCTCAACGGCTTGTATCGAGCTTTATTTAGATCTGACCACTCGGTTTAATCTCTCCGATCATTCATCTTGAGCTCACAAAATCAGTTTACCTGTAGAATGAGCCCAACCTCAGACCCGCAGACTCTCGCGCGAACCGTCTACCGCTTCGTGTAACTGAGCTCGGCTCTCATTTGCGACGCCGAATGAGCATTAATCGGCTCGGATCGTTTAAATGTTTACGTGAATGTTCGTCTATCCGCCGATCGCCGCCATCTTGTGTGTCTTTCACTTCATCGTCGCTCGTCTGATGGCGCGGGGTTTCCGCACACGGGCTACGGAAGCCGTGGCAGGACACGCTCACGCGCAGCCGTACAGCGGTCGCCTTGGTTACCACAGTCACTCAGCGACCGTTGCTTCCCAAAACAGATGTTTTTGGGGTAATTTAGGGATTTCCTCCACAAAATTATGAGTTTATATGTCACAGTTCTGACCCTTTCTCTCAATTCTGAGTTCACAACTCACAATTACGAACTTATACCTCACGATCTTCCTCGAAGTGTAGAATTCCACCCTGAATGTTGAGTTTACATCTCGCATGTTCCCCTTAAAATTGCAGGAAAAAGTACGATTGTATAGATGAAGTTAAAGTTTCAATTACCTTTGTATTTTTTTTTGTAGGCACACAAGAAGTAATTAGGTGGGGGGTTTTTTTGGATCACTTTTACTTGACATGCTAGCTGGCAACATAGGATTCCAGTCATTATGCTAAGCTAAGCTAGCGGCGACTCTGCCAAACTAAAACAATGCATGAGACAAAATGCATTTGCACACATCTAAATGTAGGAAAGAAGTATTTCTAAAAACGGTGGAGTGTTCCTTTAATTAATAACAATAATATTAAGTGAATAATTGAACATCATTTGTTTTATTTATAACTGAAATATTTGGACATTTAACACTAAATTTAACACATTACATTAAAGATGATTGAGAATATATGTTCGGTAAGTGCAAATGTGTGTATGATCTAATCACTTATCTGTATGCTATGCTAGTAAGCTAACGAACAGACATAAATGGTCATTATAACGCAGTTGAAACAGCATTTATCATAACATGATTTTGTAGGAATCATAATCAGGGGCTAAAGAGAGAACCTATTAAAAACAATGTGAACCAATGGGATCACGTGGGCTCCTAAAGGGGGGACACTATTTGTCACTACAGCAGCAGAAAAGACTAGCCTTAAAGTGGCAGACTACACAACAGCAGTGTGTGCTCACAACAAACAGTGGACTCGAATATAGTTATTATTATAATTACTGTTCTTGGTGTGAACGGCCCTTTACGTCCCAAAAACATCCAATGGCAACTAATATTCTACATGTGCAGAGATTTATTAATGTGTTATTTCACGGTAGTAACTGTGCTTTAGGGCAGAACAGGTAAAATGATCATTACGTTAATGACAGGAATGACCAGGAGCTGGAGCAGTTTGCTGCAGGTGTGCTGGGATTTGATTGGATCGTAGGAAGTTGGGCTATTAATAGGATATTTAGTGCCATCCTCCGTCATGAAGAGAGCAGACGCGTGTGCAGGGTTAAAGTTATGATTAAAGATTATAAAGGCATATGAATAAAAACAATGATGTGGATAAATCATTTATAATAAACACAGCAACATTCTGTCAAATGAGAGACTTTAACTGCATTTAACTACTGAATGAGAGCGCACTTACTGTGTACATGCTTTTACATTCTACTTATATTTAACAGTATAAGACCTGTGTGTGTGTGTGTGTGTGTGTGTGTGTGTGTGATGGGTAGGTTTAGGGGCAGGGGCAGTGTGTGTGTGTGTGTGTGTGTGTGTGTGTGTGTGTGTGTGTGTGTGTGTGTGTGTGTGTGATGGGTAGGTTTAGGGGCAGGGGCAGTGTGTGTGTGTGTGTGTGTGTGTGTGTGTGTGTGTGTGTGTGTGTGATGGGTAGTGTGTGTGTGTGTGTGTGTGTGTGTGTGTGTGTGTGTGTGTGTGTGTGTGTGTGTGTGTGTGTGTGTGTGTGTGTGTGTGTGTTGTGTGTGTGTGTGATGTGTAGCTTAGGCAGGGGCGAGTGTGTGTGTGTGTGTGTGTGTGTGTGTGTGTGATGGGTAGGTTTAGGGGCAGGGGCAGTGTGTGTGTGTGTGTGTGTGTGTGTGTGTGTGTGTGTGTGTGTGTGTGTGTGTGTGTGTGTGTGTGTGTGTGTGTGTGTGTGTGTGTGTGTGTGTGTGTGTGTGTGTGTGTGTGTGTGTGTGTGTGTGATGGGTAGGTTTAGGGGCAGGGGCAGTGTGTGTGTGTGTGTGTGTGTGTGTGTGTGTGTGTAGCAGGAATGAGTGTGTGTGTGTGTGTGTGTGTGTGTGTGTGTGGTTAGTTGTTTCTTCCTCGTTTGAAACAGGACAGATATGAACACTTTCACATGTGTGTTTGTGAACTGTAAAGCAGAAGCCCAAGCAGTGTCTGTGAGGATAGTGTGTGTAATAAGACCGTTTATTATAAAATATACAGAGTAGAAAAGCGTTGTCTAGGAGTCAGGGATCTGCTCGCCGGACGCTCCGATAGAGATGCTGTGTCTGTCGCTCAGACTCCGGACCACCCCCGCCGCCGGAGACTGGAGCACCTTACGGGAGAGTCTCATCCGGCCGTCCGTCGGGTCCCGGCCGAAGTACTTCACCTGGAAGAGCCCAACACGTTAATGAAGATCACTAATGACTGACGAATGATTGAGCTCGGGTCATCACCTGGATCTGCTGGCCGACCTCCAGTCCGAGCGCGCTGGGATGCTTGATCTGCAGAAACACACAGACATGTCCTTCAGAACACGCGTGTGACACGGATCGCATCCATCTCTGCATTACTACAGTACAGTAATGCAGCGGCTGACAGGGGCGTATCGTTCACCGCTCTAGATCAAAATGAACATCAACTGCACCTGATACACACACTCACCTACAGGATTATTAGGAACACCTGTTCAATTTCTCATTAATGCAATTATCTAATCAACCAATCACATGGCAGCGCTTCAGTGCATTTAGGGGTGTGGTCCTGGTCAAGACAATCTCCTGAACTCCAAACTGAATGTCAGAATGGGAAAGAAAGGGGATTTAAGACATTTTGAGCGTGGCATGGTTGTTGGTGCCAGACGGGCCGAGTATTTCACAATCTGCTCAGTTACTGGGATTTTCACACACAACCATTTCTAGGGTTTACAAAGAATGGTGTGAAAAGGGAAAAACATCCAGTATGCGGCAGTCCTGTGGGAGAAAATGCCTTGTTGATGCTAGAGGTCAGAGGAGAATGGGCCGACTGATTCAAGCTGATAGAAGAGCAACTTTGACTGAAATAACCACTCGTTACAACCGAGGTATGCAGCAAAGCATTTGTGAAGCCACAACACAACCTTGAGGCGGATGGGCTACAACAGCAGAAGACCCCACCGGGTACCACTCATCTCCACTACAAATAGGAAAAAGAGGGTACAGTTTGCACGAGCTCACCAAAATTGTACAGTTGAAGACTGGAAAAATGTTGCCTGGTCTGATGAGTCTCGATTTCTGTTGAGACATTCAGATGGTAGAGTCAGAATTTGGCGTAAACAGAATGAGAACATGGATCCATCATGCCTTGTTACCACTGTGCAGGCTGGTGGTGGTGGTGTAATGGTGTGGGGGATGTTTTCACTGTGCAGGCTGGTGGTGGTGGTGTAATGGTGTGGGGGATGTTTTCACTGTGCAGGCTGGTGGTGGTGGTGTAATGGTGTGGGGATGTTTTCACTGTGCAGGCTGGTGGTGGTGGTGTAATGGTGTGGGGATGTTTTCACTGTGCAGGCTGGTGGTGGTGGTGTAATGGTGTGGGGATGTTTTCACTGTGCAGGCTGGTGGTGGTGGTGTAATGGTGTGGGGATGTTTTCACTGTGCAGGCTGGTGGTGGTGGTGTAATGGTGTGGGGATGTTTTCACTGTGCAGGCTGGTGGTGGTGGTGTAATGGTGTGGGGATGTTTTCACTGTGCAGGCTGGTGGTGGTGGTGTAATGGTGTGGGGATGTTTTCACTGTGCAGGCTGGTGGTGGTGGTGTAATGGTGTGGGGATGTTCACTGTGCAGGCTGGTGGTGGTGGTGTAATGGTGTGGGGATGTTCACTGTGCAGGCTGGTGGTGGTGGTGTAATGGTGTGGGGATGTTTTCACTGTGCAGGCTGGTGGTGGTGGTGTAATGGTGTGGGGGATGTTTTCACTGTGCAGGCTGGTGGTGGTGGTGTAATGGTGTGGGGATGTTCACTGTGCAGGCTGGTGGTGGTGGTGTAATGGTGTGGGGATGTTTTCACTGTGCAGGCTGGTGGTGGTGGTGTAATGGTGTGGGGATGTTCCCACTGTGCAGGCTGGTGGTGGTGGTGTAATGGTGTGGGGGATGTTTTCACTGTGCAGGCTGGTGGTGGTGGTGTAATGGTGTGGGGATGTTCCCACTGTGCAGGCTGGTGGTGGTGGTGTAATGGTGTGGGGATGTTCCCACTGTGCAGGCTGGTGGTGGTGGTGTAATGGTGTGGGGGATGTTCCCACTGTGCAGGCTGGTGGTGGTGGTGTAATGGTGTGGGGGATGTTCCCACTGTGCAGGCTGGTGGTGGTGGTGTAATGGTGTGGGGGATGTTTTCACTGTGCAGGCTGGTGGTGGTGGTGTAATGGTGTGGGGGATGTTCCCACTGTGCAGGCTGGTGGTGGTGGTGTAATGGTGTGGGGGATGTTCCCACTGTGCAGGCTGGTGGTGGTGGTGTAATGGTGTGGGGATGTTCCCACTGTGCAGGCTGGTGGCGGTGGTGTAATGGTGTGGGGGATGTTTTCTTGGCACACTTTAGGCCCCTTAGTGCCAATTGGGCATGGTTTAAATGCCACAGCCTACCTGAGCATTGTTTCTGACCATGTCCATCCCTTTATGACCACCATGTTCCCATCCTCTGATGGCTACTTCCAGCAGGATAATGCACCGTCACAAAGCTCCAATCATTTCAAATTGGTTTCTTGAACATGACAATGAGTTCACTGAACTAAAATGGCCCCCACAGTCACCAGATCTCAACCCAATAGAGCATCTTTGGGATGTGGTGGAACGGAGCTGTGCCCTGGATGTGCATCCCACAAATCTCCATCAACTGCAAGATGCTATCCTATCAATATGGGCCAACATTTCTAAAGAATGCTTTCAGCACCTTGTTGAATCAATGCCACGTAGAGTTAAGGCAGTTCTGAAGGTGAAAGGGTCAAACACAGTTTTAGTGTTCCTAATAATCCTTTAGGTGAGTGTATTAACCCATATCAAATCAAACTGAGATCGGCTCTTAATCAAATCGCAAGCTTGTGAAAATGTGAAACTGGTGTGAATGTTCTGACCCGTTTGTGGTCCAGCTGAGAGTTGTGCAGGAGCACGGCGCTCATGTTGGGATACAGCTTCACCATCACACCAATGTCCCTGAAACACACACACCACACACACACACACACACACACACACACACCTGAAAACACTGATGGTGGCGGTGTAAACGGCTCCAAACTCCAGCTGCTGCTCCTGCTACACACACACACACACACACACACACACACACACACACACACAGCACACACACACACACACACACACACACACACACACACACACACGACCAGCGTCAGAGTCTCACACAGCAGAAACACACACACACGACCAGCGTCAGAGTCTCAGACAGCACACACACACACACACACGACCAGCGTCAGAGTCTCACAGCGCACACACACACACACACACACACGACCAGCGCACACACACACACGACCAGCGTCAGAGTCTCACACAGCAGACACACACACACACACACACACACGACCAGCGTCAGAGTCTCACACAGCACACACACACGACCAGCATCAGAGTCTCAGACACACACACACACACACACACACACACACACACACACACACACACACAGAGACACACACACACGATGAGAATCAGCTGTTCCTGCACACATACGTCATCTTTGCAGATGTCATGGATGAACTCCTGGGCTTCGTTCATGGCACTGGGTGTCGGAGCAAACACGGAGAACGTCTCCTCGTCCACCTGACTGATCGTCACACCTAACGCAAGGGCAGAGCTTCTTCAGCTAGACACATCCCAGTCTGTTACTGATTTCAAATTACATTACCAACATTGCAGTTACCAACGTAATCTTACATAACACAATTTAAGTAATATGTTTTGATAATAGGTGTATGTTATAATTATATTAGTCTGAATCAGATTACTTTCAATCATATTAGTTTACTTTAAGATTACTTTCAGCCAAATCTGATTACTTTTATATTACTTTTGACCTTGCATGATTACTTTTAGATTACTTTTGAACTAATCTGATTTCTTATAGATCGCTTTTAACCTTTCAGGATTACTTTTAGAATACTTTTGACCTTGTAGGATAACTTTTAGATTACTTTTGATCTAATCTGATTACTTTTATATTACTTTTGACCTTGCATGATTACTTTTAGATTACTTTTGATCTAATCTGATTACTTTTAGATTACTTTTGATCTAATCTGATTACTTTTATATTACTTTGGACTTTGCATAATTACTTTTTATATTACTTTTGACCTCACAGGATTATTTTATATTACTTTTGATGTAATCTGATTACTTTTATATTACTTTTGACCTTGCATGATTACTTTTAGATTACTTTTGATCTAATCTGATTACTTTTAGATTACTTTTGACCTCACAGGATTAATCTGATTACTTTTAAGATTACTTTTGATCTAATCTGATTACTTTTATATTACTTTTGATCTAATCTGATTACTTTTAGATTACTTTTGACCTCACAGGATTATTTTATATTACTTTTGATCTAATCTGATTACTTTTATATTACTTTTGACCTTGCATGATTACTTTTAGATTACTTTTGATCTAATCTGATTACTTTTAGATTTCTTTTGACTTCACAGGATTATTTTAGATTACTTTTGATCGAATCTGATTACTTTTAGATTACTTTTGACCTCAGGATTATTTTATATTACTTTTGATCTAATCTGATTACTTTTATATTACTTTTGACCTTGCATGATTACTTTTAGATTTCTTTTGACCTCACAGGATTATTTTATATTACTTTTGATCTAATCTGATTACTTTTCTATTACTTTTGATCTAATCTGATTACTTTTAGATTACTTTTGACCTCACAGGATTATTTTATATTACTTTTGATCTAATCTGATTACTTTTATATTACTTTTGACCTTGCATGATTACTTTTAGATTACTTTTGATCTAATCTGATTACTTTTAGATTACTTTTGACCTCACAGGATTATTTTATATTACTTTTGATCTAATCTGATTACTTTTATATTACTTTTGACCTCACAGGATTATTTTAGATTACTTTTGATCTAATCTGATTACTTTTAGATTACTTTTGACCTCAGGATTATTTTATATTACTTTTGATCTAATCTGATTACTTTTATATTACTTTTGACCTCACAGGATTATTTTATATTACTTTTGATCTAATCTGATTACTTTTCTATTACTTTTGATCTAATCTGATTACTTTTAGATTACTTTTGACCTCACAGGATTATTTTATATTACTTTTGATGTAATCTGATTACTTTTATATTACTTTTGACCTTGCATGATTACTTTTAGATTACTTTTGATCTAATCTGATTACTTTTAGATTACTTTTGACCTCACAGGATTATTTTATATTACTTTTGATCTAATCTGATTACTTTTATATTACTTTTGACCTCACAGGATTATTTTATATTACTTTTGATCTAATCTGATTACTTTTCTATTACTTTTGATCTAATCTGATTACTTTTAGATTACTTTTGACCTCAGGATTATTTATATTACTTTTGATCTAATCTGATTACTTTTATATTACTTTTGACCTTGCATGATTATTTTATATTACTTTTGATCTAATCTGATTACTTTTGACTTCACAGGATTATTTTAGATTACTTTTGATCGAATCTGATTACTTTTAGATTACTTTTGACCTCACAGGATTATTTTATATTACTTTTGATCTAATCTGATTACTTTTATATTACTTTTGACTTTGCATGATTACTTTTAGATTAATTTTGACCTCACAGGATTATTTAAGATTACTTTTGATCTAATCTGATTACTTTTATATTACTTTTGACTTTGCATAATTACTTTTAGATTACTTTTGACCTCACAGGATTATGTTATATTACTTTTGATCTAATCTGATTACTTTTATATTACTTTTGACCTTGCATGATTACTTTTAGATTACTTTTGATCTAATCTGATTACTTTTATATTACTTTTGACTTTGCATAATTACTTTTAGATTACTTTTGACCTCACATGATTATTTTAGATGACTGTTGATCTAATCTGAATACTCTTATATTGATTTTAACCTTTCAGGAATACTTATAGATTACTTTTGACCTTGCATGATTACTTTTAGATTACTTTTGATCTAATCTGATTACTCATGCAGTAGATTGATTTTAACCTTTCAGGAATACTTTTAGATGACTTTCGACATAGCAGGATTACTTTTAGATTACTTTGATCTAATCTGATTACTTATAGATTGATTTTGACCCAACTCATTTAATCATTTCGACTTTAATAGATAATTTTGTACCATACTGATAAAACATTACAAAGAAAAATAAATCTTAATGAAAATCTATTTCTATATTGACCCCTTTATATATTAAATAAGAAATGACCATTTGTGCAGTTTAATGTGCTTGAAAAACAAAAGATTTCCAGAGATAATAATTCATAATTAAATTAATAAAAATAATTAAAGTCTTAGTAACATATATAATTAAAAAGGGTTAAAAAGATTAATTAGGGAACATTAATACATTTACTGGCATTGTGTGAATAATATAATCATGTAATCAATAAAAACATGACTAATCTGATTATGAGTGTTTTACAGTGCATGAATCTGATGATGGCATGCAGATGACATCATCACCTGTCCGAGCCTGCAGTCTGCGCAGATTGAATCCTCCTGGACCGACGAACCGAGCTCGTCTGGATAAAGGCACGCTGACGTTCTCTGAGGAGAAGAGTTCACAGCAGGGTCAGAGAAACACAAACCGCACTCGAGGAGGAGGAAGCGATCACTGATCATACCCACGACCGGCCCGTTCTCCTTCCTGGAGCTCCGGGGTTTGGAAATGCTCTTATTCATGATGCCTAGAATCTCTCTTTTGGCCACTGAAAGAGAAGGCAGGAAACGGCACGTCAAACACTCACTGTGTGTGTCCCATGATGCTCGTGGAGTGAGGCGTACCTGTGGCCTGCTGTATGGCCTCCATCACGATCTTCAGAGGAAGTCCTGGGATTTTAATATCAGCCTGCGGGAAACACAGATGACCGATCACATGATGGAGCATGAGCTGTTTTACTGAAACATCTTGAGTCTTAAGTTAAGATCTAATAAGTTCATTTCGGATTTTTCACAAATTTATATTACAGAAGCAACTCCTATTATAGGATTCCTCCCAGATCTTACAGAATCAAATCTTATCTGAAGTTAGGAAATATTAAGCTACTCGAGTCTACTCTACTCGTATATGTTGCACTGTACAGCGCTGATTTGAGGTAATATACCTTCAATTGAATTGGAGCACTTTTAGATTACATTTGGCCGAATCAGAGATTACCTACTGCAGAATCAGATTACTTTCAGATGAATCTGATTATTTTTAGACTACATTCCTCCGAATCGGATTACTTTTAGATTACATTAATCCGAATCGGATTACTACCAACTGAATCGGATTACTTTTAGATTACATTAATCCGAATTGGATTACTACAAACGGAATTATTACTTTTAGATTACTTTAGTCTGAACCGGATTACTTTTAGATTGCATTCCTCCGAATCTGATTACTTTTAGATTAAATTCATCCAAGTCAGATTACTACCAACTGAATAGGATTACATTTAGATAATTTTTGAACCAAATGGATTACATTAATCTGAATCGGATTACTTTAAGATTACATTCATCCAAGTCAGATTACTACTAAATTAATAGGATTACTTTTAGATTACTTTTGAACCAAATGGATTACATTAATCTGAATCGGATTACTTTTAGATTACTTTTGAACCAAATGGATTACATTAATCTGAATCGGATTACTTTTAGATTACATTCATCCAAGGCAGATTATTACTGACTGAATCGGATTACTTTTAGATTACATCAATCCAAATTGGATTACTTCTGACTGAATCTGATTACTTTTAGATTACATTCATCCAAATCAGATTACTACTAAATGAATAGGATTACTTTTAGATTACTTCTGAACCAAATGGATTACATTAATCTGAATCTGATTACTTTTAGATTACATTCATCCGAGGCAGATTACTCGCTCGACACTGATTCAGATGCTCGCTGAAGCGGCTACAGATCAACAGAAGACCATATCCTATGAGTACAGCAACAGGGCTCAACATTAAAGCTTGTTATGAAGGGGCAAGTGAAACAGAATTTTACTTTCTCGACCGGACAAGTATCCTGATTAAAATGTTGATGATAAAAAAGAATAACTTGGGAATCACCAAAATGCAAGAATGATTTTTGTTCTATTTCAGCAGCGAAAATAGTTCCCAACAAAGATCAGAGCAGAACCATAACACACCTCACAGCAACAGTGTGTGTTACAGAACGATTCAGCGCTTGGAATGAATCGGTTGAATCAAAGATTCAATAATTTATTTATAAATGACTTCCTGAATGAATCAGCCGTTTGAATGAATCGTTTGAATGAATGACTCAATGACTCACTCGTTAAGAAGGTCACCTGCTTCCATCTACTGGTTTAGTTAATTGTTTTCTTTCCAAAATTTCATATTTGTATATTAAAAAATATTAAAGCAATCTCATAACATTATTTCAGTGTAAATTATTTAATTTGATTGGCAACAGCCCTATAGTGTCTTATTCTAATTTAATTTATAGCTCAAATTTAAGAATATAAAATGAAAGCTGAAACACAGCCTATATTTAATAAGATTAGGGGAAAATGCCCTTCATAAAGGTAAAACTATTACAAATATGCAGATTTAAATATGTCAAAGCTGATTGAATACTGGTGAGAATATTGCCTCAGAATAAATTATATTTACCACACACACACACACACACACACACACACACACACACACACACACACACACACGCAGTTTTTTTTACTCAAAGCTGGGGAATATATCAGTGTCTGGGAGGTGACTCAGTTTGACCAGAGTATCTGAACTAGCCGGTTGAATCCCTGCTAATTTCAGCAGCTATTCTCACACTTGTTTAGAAAAAAACACAAAATGTATTTGCCTCTTCCCTGACATCTTTGAAATAGACAAATGCAATAATTAATACTATGCATTATCTGAAATAAAATACAATGAAACACACATTTTTATTTTATTTAAATAAAATAAAAAATGTTTTTACAATCGTGTCATTTTTCAGATCAGACCCCCGCTGCCATCACTCTAAACTCAGTTCAAAACTTGAGAGCCCTGATATTACTAACTGGATCAGATCACTTTTAGATTAAAATAAGATTAAATAAAATTAAAATGAGATTAAATAAGTTTAAAGTGAGGAAACCATTGAGGCTATCCTAAAGTTAAGCCAGGATTCCTCTGTAAGATAATGCACTTAGGAAATGTTGTTCTATAAGAGCTGTTGTGCTGAATGGGAAAGCTGGGATCGTTCCGGAAGCCGTTCACCTGTAGAGCCGTGATGCCCTTGCTGCTCCCTGCCATCTTGAAGTCCATGTCTCCGTTGTAATCTTCTATTCCCTTCATTCATAAACAGGAGAGGATGAACACACGGCTCAGCTGACGCTCTGAGAACAGATGCTGACACACGTACCAGGATATCCGTCAGGAGTCTGTAGTCCTGAATCTCCGACGGCTTCTCCGGACTGGCTTTAGAGATCAGGCCGATGGCCACACCGGCTACAGCCGAGGAGACGGGCACACCTGAGCACACACCAAACACACCATCACACGCTGGACACGCTTGACCAATCAGGAGGAGGGGCTTCATAGAGACCGGGATCAACAGGATCAAACGTAAGGCCGCTCCGTCATGGGATCATACCTGCATCCATGAGCGCCAGACTCCCGCCACACACCGACGCCATAGAGGAGGATCCTGAGACACAGAGACAGACTCAGCACGGAGAGGAGTGTGTGTGTGTGTGTGTGTGTGTGTGTGTGTGTGTGTGCCGTACCGTTGGACTCCAGCACCTCAGACGTCACGCGGATGGTGAAGGGAAAGTCTGCAGGGATGACGGATCTCAGGGCTTTCTCCGCCAGCGCTCCTAATGTCACACACACAGCACACACACACACACACGCACACACACACAGCTGAGACCCAGAGCAGGAACAGCGCAGGACCGCACGCTGGAAACACACTCACCGTGACCAAGCTCCCGCCGGTTCATCCCTCCCATCCGCCCGATCTCATTGGTGGCATACGGAGGAAACTGAAAGAGAACGCTCCGTGAATGAAGTGCACGTCACAGCCTGAGCTACACGTGTCGACTAAAGCGCTCACTCACTTCATAGTGCAGCATGAAGTTCTTATCCTTGATCCCACTGGAAGAGAATCAACAACAGTTATTTTCTCAGGTGTGTGGAACATATTTAAATCATGTGTGTGTGTGTGTGTGTGTGTGTGTGTGTGTGATGGGTAGGTTTAGGGGCAGTGTGTGTGTGTGTGTGTGTGTGTGTGTGTGTGTGTGTGTGCAGTCATGTGTGCGGTGTGTGGTGTGTGTGTGTGTGTGTGTTGGGTAGGTTTGGGGGCAGTGTGTGTGTTTGTGTATGTGTGTGTGGGCGTGTGTGTGATGGGTAGTGTGTGTGTGTGATGGGTAGGTTTAGGGGCAGGGGCAGTGTGTGTGTGTATGTATGTGTGTGTGTATGTGTTGGGTAGGTTTAGGGGCAGGGGCAGTGGCAGTGTCTGTGTTTGTGTATGTGTGTGTGTTTGTGTGTGTGTGTTGGGTAGGTTTAGGGGCAGGGACAGTGGCAGTGTCTGTGTTTGTGTGTGTGTGTGTGTGTGTGTGTGTGTGTGTGTGTGTGTATGTGATCTAGTGTGTGTGCTGTATCATGTGATCTAGTGTGCTGTATCATGTGATCTAGTGTGGTGTGCTGTATCATGATCTAGTGCTGTATCATGTGATCTAGTGCGTGCTGTATCATGTGATCTAGTGCGTGCTGTATCATGTGATCTAGTGGTGTGTGCTGTATCGTGCTGTATCATGTGATCTAGTGCGTGCTGTATCATGTGATCTAGTGTGGTGTGTGCTGTATCATGTGATCTAGCGTGGTGTGTGCTGTATCATGTGATCTAGTGTGGTGTGTGCTGTATCATGTGATCTAGTGTGGTGTGTGCTGTATCATGTGATCTAGTGTGTGCTGTATCATGTGATCTGTATCATGTGATCTAGTGTGGTGTGTGCTGTATCATGTGATCTAGTGCGTGCTGTATCATGTGATCTAGTGTGGTGTGTGCTGTATCATGTGATCTAGTGTAGTGTGCTGTATCATGTGATCTAGTGTGGTGTGTGCTGTATCATGTGATCTAGTGTGGTGTGTCTGTATCATGTGACGTGCTGTATCATGTGATCTAGTGTGGTGTGTGCTGTATCATGTGATCTAGTGTGGTGTGTGCTGTATCATGTGATCTAGTGCGTGCTGTATCATGTGATCTAGTGTGGTGTGTGCTGTATCATGTGATCTAGTGCGTGCTGTATCATGTGATCTAGTGTGGTGTGTGCTGTATCATGTGATCTAGTGTGGTGTGTGCTGTATCATGTGATCTAGTGCGTGCTGTATCATGTGATCTAGTGATCTAGTGTGTGCTGTATCATGTGATCTAGTGTGTGCTGTATCATGTGATCTAGTGTGGTGTGCTGTATCATGTGATCTAGTGTGGTGTGTGCTGTATCATGTGATCTAGCGTGCTGTATCATGTGATCTAGTGCGCTGTATCATGTGATCTAGTGCTGTATCATGTGATCTAGTGTGTGCTGTATCATGTGATCTAGTGCGTGCTGTATTGTATCATGTGATCTAGTGCGTGCTGTATCATGTGATCTAGTGCGTGTGCTGTATCATGTGATCTAGCGTGGTGTGTGCTGTATCATGTGATCTAGCGTGGTGTGTGCTGTATCATGTGATCTAGTGTGGTGTGTGCTGTATCATGTGATCTAGTGTATCATGTGATCTAGTGCGTGCTGTATCATGTGATCTAGTGCGTGCTGCTGTATCATGTGATCTAGTGTGTGCTGTATCATGTGATCTAGTGCGTGCTGTATCATGTGATCTAGTGTGTGCTGTATCATGTGATCTAGTGCGTGCTGTATCATGTGATCTAGTGCGTGCTGTATCATGTGATCTAGTGTGTGCTGTATCATGTGATCTAGTGGTGTGTGCTGTATCATGTGATCTAGTGTGGTGTGTGCTGTATCATGTGATCTAGTGTGGTGTGCTGTATCATGTGATCTAGTGTAGTGTGCTGTATCATGTGATCTAGTGCGTGCTGTATCATGTGATCTAGTGCGTGCTGTATCATGTGATCTAGTGTGGTGTGTGCTGTATCATGTGATCTAGTGTGGTGTGCTGTATCATGTGATCTAGTGCAGTGTGCTGTATCATGTGATCTAGTGCGTGCTGTATCATGTGATCTAGTGCGTGCTGTATCATGTGATCTAGTGCGTGCTGTATCATGTGATCTAGTGCGTGCTGTATCATGTGATCTAGTGCGTGTGTGTGATCTAGCATGCTTGTACCACATGCTCTGTATCATGTGATCTAGCATGTGCTGTAGTGTGTGATCTAGCATGTGCTTTACCACGTGCTCTAACATGTGATCTAGCATGTGCTGTTGTGTGTGATCTAGTGTGTGCTGTATCATGTGATCTAGTGCGTGCTGTATCATGTGATCTAGTGCGTGCTGTATCATGTGATCTAGTGTGTGCTGTATCATGTGATCTAGTGTGGTGTGTGCTGTATCATGTGATCTAGTGTGGTGTGTGCTGTATCATGTGATCTAGTGTGTGCTGTATCATGTGATCTAGTGCGTGCTGTATCATGTGATCTAGTGCGTGCTGTATCATGGTGCTGTATCATGTGATCTAGTGCGTGCTGAATCATGTGATCTAGTGCGTGTGCTGTATCATGTGATCTAGTGCGTGTGCTGTATCATGTGATCTAGTGCGTGTGCTGTATCATGTGATCTAGTGCGTGCTGTATCATGTGATCTAGTGCGTGCTGTATCATGTGATCTAGTGCGTGCTGTATCATGTGTTGTGCTGTATCATGTGATCTAGTGCGTGTGCTGTATCATGTGATCTAGTGCGTGTGTGTGCTGTATCATGTGATCTAGTGTGGTGTGTGCTGTATCATGTGATCTAGTGCGGTGTGTGCTGTATCATGTGATCTAGTGCGGTGTGTGCTGTATCATGTGATCTAGTGCGGTGTGTGCTGTATCATGTGATCTAGTGTGTGTTGTATGTGTGTGCTGTATCATGTGATCTAGTGCGGTGTGTGCTGTATCATGTGATCTAGTGCGTGCTGTATCATGTGATCTAGTGCGTGCTGTATCTGTATCATGTGATCTAGTGCGTGCTGTATCATGTGATCTAGTGCGTGCTGTATCATGTGATCTAGTGCGTGCTGTATCATGTGATCTAGTGCGTGCTGTATCATGTGATCTAGTGCGCGCTGTATCATGTGATCTAGTGCGGTGTGTGCTGTATCATGTGATCTAGTGCGTGCTGTATCATGTGATCTAGTGCGCGCTGTATCACGTGATCTAGTGCGTGCTGTATCACGTGATCTAGTGCGTGCTTTATCGTGATCTAGTGCGTGCTGTATCATGTGATCTAGTGCGTGTTGTATCATGTGATCTAGTGCGTGCTGTATCAATCATGTGATCTAGTGCGTGCTGTATCATGTGATCTAGTGCGTGTATCATGTGATCTAGTGCGTGCTGTATCATGTGATCTAGTGTGTGCTGTATCATGTGATCTAGTGCGTGCTGTATCATGTGATCTAGTGCGTGCTGTATCATGTGATCTAGTGTGGTGCGTGCTGTATCATGTGATCTAGTGTGGTGTGTGCTGTATCATGTGATCTAGTGTGGTGTGTGCTGTATCATGTGATCTAGTGCGTGCTGTATCATGTGATCTAGTGCGTGCTGTATCATGTGATCTAGTGCGTGCTGTATCATGTGATCTAGTGCGTGCTATATCATGTGATCTAGTGTGTGCTGTATCATGTGATCTAGTGTGTGCTGTATCATGTGATCTAGTGTGGTGTGTGCTGTATCATGTGATCTAGTGTGGTGTGTGCTGTATCATGTGATCTAGTGCGGTGTGTGCTGTATCATGTGATCTAGTGTGGTGTGTGCTGTATCATGTGATCTAGTGTGGTGTGTGCTGTATCATGTGATCTAGTGCGTGCTGTATCATGTGATCTAGTGCGTGCTGTATCATGTGATCTAGTGTGGTGTGTGCTGTATCATGTGATCTAGTGCGGTGTGTGCTGTATCATGTGATCTAGTGCGGTGTGTGCTGTATCATGTGATCTAGTGCGTGCTGTATCATGTGATCTAGTGCGTGCTGTATCATGTGATCTAGCATGTGCTGTTGTGTGTGATCTAGCGTCTGATCTAGCATGTGCTTCACCACATGCTCTAACGTGATCTAGCATGTGCTGTAGTGTGTGATCTAGCATGTGCTTTACCACGTGCTCTATCATGTGATCTAGCATGTGCTGTAGTGTGTGATTTAGCATGTGCTTTACCACGTGCTCTAACATGTGATCTAACGTGCTGTTGTGTGTGATCTAGCATGTGCTGTAGTGTGTGATCTAGCATGTGCTGTAGTGTGTGCTCTAGCATGTGATCTAGCATGTGCTTTTGTGTGTGATCTAGTATGTGCTGTAGTGTGTGCTCTAGCATGTGCTGTACCGTGAGATCTAGCATGTGATGCACCATGTGTTGTACCGTGTGATCTAGCGTGTGATGCACTATGTGGTGTACCGTGTGCTGACCTGTGTCTGACCCCTCTGGAAGAGAGCTGAGCCGTGGAGTGGCTTAAACACGTCCACCTCGCAGGAGATGTTGCGTAGAGACGTGAGATCTCTTCCATCACACCTGTCACATGACGTGTGTGTTACTAGACTCACCAAGACGAACATCAGCGCTTACATGAAGAGTGAGAGTATGTTACGTTACCGTCTGTATTCCTGAAGAACCAAATTCCTGAAGATCTCTCTGGAGACGCTGTTGAAGGCCTCCACCACCTCAAACGCCTCCGCCTGCGGAAACTTCTCTGCAGACATCACACATGAGCGTTACACAGCGCAAACACACCAATCAGAACAGCTGATGAGCGAGCGCGTCCGTCACACACCTCTGATCTGCTCCTCAGCCTCCAGACGGATCTTATTAATCGCTTCATCTCTGGATATCTGAGGAAACACACATGCACACACTTAATACCACATGAGATCCGACACGGTGCCAGTGTGATGCTGACACTCACCTTGTCATGTGTGAAGTCTGTGAATACAGCGTAGATCTTATCAGACGTCAACCTGAGGAGAAATCAGCCAATCAATGTGTAATGAGGAACACATTTAGACTGGGGCTGGGATGAAAATATCACAATATCTCAAGTTTAATTAAATTGAACTGTGTACTGCCCTAACAAACACAGCAAAGTTTTATGGGTCAATGTCAAAGAAATTCCAGCTCATATTTCACCCCAAAATAAATAATGTCTCACTGTCGTGTGAAATCCACCATCTCCGCGGAGGCGGTGAAGAGTTTGGCAGGAGTGCGTTTGGTGACTTTCATCTCGCGGCTCATCTGCTGAATGGCCTGAATGATCTGCTGCGTGTGTTTGACACCCAGCTTCACCGCGTGACTGAAGTCCTGCTGTAGGATGTTCTCTGCTGCTGCCTCTATCATCACTACACACACACACACACACATCAGAACCGGAGGCGGAGCATCGGGGGTAAAGCTGAGCTGAAATCTCACCGACCCACTTGGCTGGACGGGGCTCCGGCGATCACGAGGTTCAGCGTGCTAACGTTCATCTCCGAGCGTGTGGGGTTGACAATGAACTCTCCGTCCACCAGGCCGACGCGCACCGCACCTGAAACGAGCCGCAGCGGGAGCTTCACACACACACACACACACACAAGGCATTCACAACACACCTGTACGAGTGGTGGACTCACCGATCGGGCCGTTCCAGGGAATATCAGACAGAGCCAGAGCCGCAGACGCTGAGAGACGATCAACAAGCATCAGACACCAACACACACATACACACATTACAGATGCGTGAGTGCAGAGATATTCATACCTCCATTAATGGCCAGAACATCAGGGTCATTGACTCCATCAGCGGCTAGTATGTTACACAGCACCTTCAGCACAAACACACAAAGGGGTGAGCACAAAACCTCACAGAACATCTGGAGTATCAGTGAGTACAGCTGCTGTATGAGAGAGAGCAGGTGAGCCTCACACCTGTGTGTCATAGAAGTATCCAGCGGGGAACAGCGGCCTGATGGAGCGATCTGCACACACACACACACACACACGCGGTGTCACCACAGCACACAGGCAACACATTACTGACTGTGTGTGTGTGGGTGTGAGAGTGTGTGTGAGATTGTGTGTGAGAGAGAGTGTGTGTGTGTGTGTGTGTGTGTGTGTGTGTGTGAGTGAGTGTGAGTGTGTCTGACCGATCAGCCGGCTGGTCAGGATCTCGGAGTCTGTGCTGCCCAGCTCTCGTCTCAGGTAGTTGGTGGGGATTCGTCCTGCGGCCGCTGCTTTCTGCCTGTAATCCACCTGATGATGTCACAGAAAACACAGGCAGTGTGACGTGATCCACAGAGGCCACAAACACACTGTACAGTTTCAGGAGGGACAACCGATTTAAATACGGGACTGAATCCCATGAATGATTGTTCCGTGTGAGTAAGTAACGCGATTCACTTCCTGAACAGTGACGATTGATAGCGTGGAAACATTCTACCGTCTGCTAATTATGAGCAAAGTAATATCACAGCAATCAAACACTCGCTCCGTTCTGTGACCTGAACTAACCCAGCACTGACAGCGGCGGGTGTTCTGCTCACGTCTGTACGCCTAAGCTGCTCTTCAAGTGTTGCCTTCTCCTCATCATAAGCGTTCGCTTCATGAAGCTATCACGTTTATGCAGTTATTAAAGAGGGAAGGTGCAGGTTGTGATATTTTGGTCTTATTTTCAAAATAAATATTGATATTACGCACGCCTGAAATAGTCCCCAGCATGCTTTCTATATAAGCAGGTTGTCATGTTGGTTATGAATGGTATGTATAGACTTATCTAACTATCCAAGTCACAAAAAGTTGGCGTGTTCCTTTAATTCTGCAGAATAGATTTAAATAAAGTTTGTTAAGTGTGTATGTGGTAAACATGCTAGAACTGAGGTGTGTCTCACCACAAGAGGCATGAAGGAGGCGGTGGCTGGTTTGCTCTTGCTGACTGCGGTCACCATCACTGACGTCTCGCCAAACTGCAATCACAGACACAGCGATCAGCAATAAACATACGCTCCACTGGATCCAGTACTCACTCACTCAGCCTGACCACTGCAGACTCAGCCTGACCACTGCAGACTCACCCTGACCACTGCAGACTCACTCACTCACCCTGACCACTGCAGACTCACTCACTCACTCACCCTGACCACTGCAGACTCACCCTGACCACTGCAGACTCACTCACTCACTCACCCTGACCACTGCACACTCACTCACTCACCCTGACCACTGCAGACTCTCACACTGACCACTGCAGACTCTCACACTGACCACTGCAGACTCACTCACTCACTCACCCTGACCACTGCACACTCACTCACTCACCCTGACCACTGCAGACTCTCACTGACCACTGCAGACTCACTCACTCACTCACTCACCCTGACCACTGCACACTCACTCACTCACCCTGACCACTGCAGACTCTCACACTGACCACTGCAGACTCACTCACTCACACTGACCACTGCAGACTCACTCACTCACACTGACCACTGCAGACTCACTCACTCACACTGACCACTGCAGACTCACTCACACTGACCACTGCACACTCACTCACTCACACTGACCACTGCACACTCACTCACTCACACTGACCACTGCACACTCACTCACTCACCCTGACCACTGCAGACTCTCACACTGACCACTGCAGACTCACTCACACTGACCACTGCACACTCACTCACACTGACCACTGCAGACTCACTCACTCACACTGACCACTGCAGACTCTCACACTGACCACTGCAGACTCACTCACACTGACCACTGCACACTCACTCACTCACACTGACCACTGCACACTCACTCACTCACCCTGACCACTGCAGACTCTCACACTGACCACTGCAGACTCACTCACACTGACCACTGCAGACTCACTCACACTGACCACTGCAGCCTCACTCACTCACCCTGACCACTGCACACTCACTCACTCACTCACCCTGACCACTGCACACTCACTCACCCTGACCACTGCACACTCACTCACCCTGACCACTGCACACTCACTCACCCTGACCACTGCACTCGCTCACTCACCCTGACCACTGCACACTCACTCAATCACCCTGACCACTGCACACTCACTCACCCTGACCACTGCACACTCACTCACCCTGACCACTGCACTCACTCACTCACCCTGACCACTGCACACTCACTCACCCTGACCACTGCACTCACTCACTCACCCTAACCACTGCACACTCACTCACTCACTCACTCACTCACCCTGACCACTGCACACTCACTCACCCTGACCACTGCACACTCACTCACTCACTCACCCTGACCACTGCACACTCACTCACTCACCCTGACCACTGCACACTCACTCACTCACTCACCCTGACCACTGCACACTCACTCGCTCACCCTGACCACTGCACACTCACTCGCTCACCCTGACCACTGCACACTCACTCACCCTGACCACTGCACACTCACTCACTCACTCACCCTGACCACTGCACACTCACTCACTCACTCACCCTGACCACTGCACACTCACTCACTCACCCTGACCACTGCACACTCACTCCTCACCACCCTGACCACTGCACTCACTCACTCACCCTGACCACTGCACACTCACTCACTCACTCACCCTGACCACTGCACACTCACTCACTCACTCACCTGACCACTGCACTCACTCACTCACTCACCCTGACCACTGCACACTCACTCACTCACCCTGACCACTGCACACTCACTCACCCTGACCACTGCAGACTCACTCCTCACACCTGACCACTGCACACTCACTCACTCACCCTGACCACTGCACACTCACTCACTCACCTGACCACTGCACACTCACTCACTCACCCTGACCACTGCAGACTCACTCACTCACCTGACCACTGCACACTCACTCACTCCTCACCACCCTGACCACTGCACTCACTCACTCACCCTGACCACTGCACACTCACTCACTCACTCACCCTGACCACTGCACACTCACTCGCTCACCCTGACCACTGCACACTCACTCACCACTCACCCTGACCACTGCACACTCACTCGCTCACCCTGACCACTGCACACTCACACCACTCACTCCTCACCCTGACCACTGCACACTCACTCACTCCTCACCTGACCACTGCACTCACTCACTCCTCACCCTGACCACTGCACACTCACTCACTCCTCACACCACTGCACACTCACTCACTCACCCTGACCACTGCACACTCACTCACTCCTCACCTGACCACTGCACACTCACTCACTCACCCTGACCACTGCACACTCACTCCTCACTCACCCTGACCACTGCACACTCACTCACCCTGACCACTGCACTCACTCCTCACCTGACCACTGCACACTCACTCACTCCTCACCCTGACCACTGCACACTCACTCACCACCTGCACACTCACTCACTCACCCTGACCACTGCACACTCACTCCTCACCCTGACCACTGCACACTCACTCACTCACCCTGACCACTGCACACTCACTCCTCACCCTGACCACTGCACACTCACTCACTCACCCTGACCACTGCACACTCACTCACTCACCCTGACCACTGCACACTCACTCTCACCACCTGACTGCACACTCACTCACTCACCCTGACCACTGCACACTCACTCACTCACCTGACCACTGCACTCACTCACTCACTCACCCTGACCACTGCACACTCACTCACCACTCACCCTGACCACTGCACACTCACTCACCACCCTGACCACTGCACACTCACTCACTCACCCTGACCACTGCACACTCACTCGCTCACCCTGACCACTGCACACTCACTCACTGCCACTGCACACTCACTCCTCCACCCTGATCACTGCACACTCACTCACTCACCCTGACCACTGCACACTCACTCCTCACCCTGACCACTGCACTCACTCACTCACTCACCCTGACCACTGCACACTCACTCACCACTCACCACTGCACACTCACTCCTCACCCTGACCACTGCACACTCACTCGCTCACCCTGACCACTGCACACTCACTCACTCACTCACCCTGACCACTGCACACTCACTCACTCGCTCACCCTGACCACTGCACACCCACTCTCCACTCCACCCTGACCACTGCACACTCACTCACTCACCTGACCACTGCACACTCACTCCTCACTCACCCTGACCACTGCACACTCACTCACCCACTCACCCTGACCACTGCACACTCACTCACTCACCCTGACCACTGCACACTCACTCGCTCACCCTGACCACTGCACACTCACTCACCCTGACCACTGCACTCACTCACTCACCCTGACCACTGCACTCACTCACTCACCCTGACCACTGCACACTCACTCGCTCACCCTGACCACTGCACACTCACTCACTCACCCTGACCACTGCACACTCACTCACTCACCCTGACCACTGCACACTCACTCACTCACCCTGACCACTGCACACTCACTCACTCACCCTGACCACTGCACACTCACTCACTCACCCTGACCACTGCACACTCACTCGCTCACCCTGACCACTGCACACTCACTCACTCACTCACCCTGACCACTGCACTCAATCGCTCACCTGACCACTGCACTCACTCGCTCACCCTGACCACTGCACACTCACTCACTCACTCACCCTGACCACTGCACACTCACTCACTCACTCACCCTGACCACTGCACACTCACTCACTCACCCTGACCACTGCACACTCACTCACTCACCCTGACCACTGCACTCACTCACTCACCCTGACCACTGCACTCACTCACTCACCCTGACCACTGCACTCACTCACTCACCCTGACCACTGCACACTCACTCGCTCACCCTGACCACTGCACTCACTCACTCACCCTGACCACTGCACTCACTCACTCACCCTGACCACTGCACACTCACTCACTCACTCACCCTGACCACTGCACACTCCTTACTCACCCTGACCACTGCACACTCACTCACCCTGACCACTGCACACTCACTCCTCACCTGACCACTGCACACTCACTCACTCCTCACCCTGACCACTGCACACTCACTCACTCACCTGACCACTGCACACTCACTCGCTCACCCTGACCACTGCAGACTCACTCACCTCACCCACGCACACTCACTCACCTGACCACTCACACTCACTCCTCACCCTGACCACTCTCACTCACTCCTCACCCTGACCACTCACACTCACTCACTCACCTGACCACTCCCACTCACTCACCACCCTGACCACTGCACACTCACTCACTCACCCTGACCACTCTCACTCCTCACTCTGACCACTGCACACTCACTCACTCACCTGACCACTCTCACTCACTCACTCACCTGACCACTCCACCTCACTCCTCCTCACCACCTGACCACTCACTCACTCACTCACACCTGACCACTGCACTCGCTCACCCTGACCACTGCACACTCACTCCTCACCTGACCACTGCACACTCCTCACTCACCCACACTGCACTCCTCACTCACTCCACCCCTGACCACTGCACTCACTCCTCCACTCACCCCTCACTCCTCACCTGACCACTGCACACTCACTCGCTCACCTGACCACTGCACACTCCTCACTCTCTCACCTGACCACTGCACTCACTCACTCACCCTGACCACTGCACTCACCCTGACCACTGCACTCACTCACTCACTCACCCTGACCACTGCACACTCACTCTCTCACTCACTCACCCTGACCACTGCACACTCACTCACCCTGACCACTGCACACTCACTCACTCACCCTGATCACTGCACACTCACTCACCCTGACCACTGCACACTCACTCACTCACCCTGACCACTGCACACTCACTCACTCACCCTGACCACTGCACTCACTCACTCACCCTGACCACTGCACACTCACTCACCCTGACCACTGCACACTCACTCACTCACCCTGACCACTGCACTCACTCACTCACCCTGACCACTGCACACTCACTCTCTCACTCACTCACCCTGACCACTGCACACTCACTCACCCTGACCACTGCACACTCACTCACTCACTCACTCACTCACCCTGACCACTGCACACTCACTCACTCACTCACTCACTCACCCTGACCACTGCACTCACTCACTCACTCACCCTGACCACTGCACACTCACTCTCTCACTCACTCACCCTGACCACACACACTCACCACCACACCACTCACACTCACTCACTCACTCACCACCACCCACCACCCACCCACTCACACACTCACACACTCACACACACCACACACTCACACACTCACACACTCCACACTCACACACACACACACACACTCACACACTCACACACTCACTCACACACTCACTCACACACTCACTCACCACTCACACTCACTCACCACACTCACTCACTCACCACACTCACTCACACACTCACACCACTCACTCACTCACCACTCACTCACCACTCACCACTCACCACCACCACCTCACTCACCACCACCACTGACCACTGCACACTCACACACTCACACACCACACTCACTCACACCACTCGCCACACGCCACTCGCCACACGCCACTCACACTGGCCACTCGCTCACTCGCACACTCGCACACCTGACCACTCGCCACTCACCACTCCACTCGCCACTCGCTCTCTCGCTCTCGCTCTCTCGCCCTGACTCACTCGCACACTCACACTCGCACACCCACTGACCACTGCACACTCGCACACTCGCCACTCGACCACTGCACACTGCACACTCGCACACTCGCACCACTGCACACTCCACTCGCCACTCACCACTCACACACTCACTCACTCACTCACTCACTCACTCACTCACACACTCACTCACACACTCACACACTCACACACTCACACACTCACTCACCCTGACCACTGCACACTCACTCACTCACCCTGACCACTGCACACTCACTCACTCACCCTGACCACTGCACACTCACTCACTCACCCTGACCACTGCACTCACTCACTCACCCTGACCACTGCACACTCACTCACTCACCCTGACCACTGCACACTCACTCACTCACCCTGACCACTGCACACTCACTCACTCACCCTGACCACTGCACACTCACTCACTCACTCACTCACCCTGACCACTGCACTCACTCACTCACCCTGACCACTGCACACTCACCACTCACCACTCACCCTGACCACTGCACACTCACTCACTCACCCTGACCACTGCACACTCACTCACTCACCCTGACCACTGCACACTCACTCGCTCACCCTGACCACTGCACACTCACTCACTCACCCTGACCACTGCACACTCACTCACTCACTCACCCTGACCACTGCACACTCACTCACTCACCTGACCACTGCACACTCACTCACTCACTCACCCTGACCACTGCACACTCACTCACTCACCCTGACCACTGCACACTCACTCACTCACCCTGACCACTGCACACTCACTCACCCTGACCACTGCACACTCACTCGCTCACCCTGACCACTGCACACTCACTCACTCACTCACCCTGACCACTGCACACTCACTCACTCACCCTGACCACTGCACACTCACTCACTCACCCTGACCACTGCACACTCACTCACTCACCCTGACCACTGCACACTCACCGCTCACCCTGACCACTGCACACTCACTCACTCACCCTGACCACTGCACACTCACTCACTCACTCACCCTGACCACTGCACACTCAATCGCTCACCCTGACCACTGCACACTCACTCGCTCACCCTGACCACTGCACACTCACTCACTCACTCACTCACCCTGACCACACACACACCACCACTCACCACCCTGACCACTGCACACTCACTCACTCACCCTGACCACTGCACACTCACTCACTCACCCTGACCACTGCACACTCACTCACTCACCCTGACCACTGCACACTCACTCGCTCACCCTGACCACTGCACACTCACTCACTCACCCTGACCACTGCACTCACTCACTCACCCTGACCACTGCACTCACTCACTCACCCTGACCACTGCACTCACTCACTCACTGACCACTGCACACTCACTCGCTCACCCTGACCACTGCACACTCACTCACCCTGACCACTGCACTCACTCACTCACCCTGACCACTGCACACTCACTCACTCACTCACCCTGACCACTGCACACTCACTTACTCACCCTGACCACTGCACACTCACTCACTCACCCTGACCACTGCACACTCACTCACTCACCCTGACCACTGCACACTCACTCACTCACCCTGACCACTGCACACTCACTCACTCACTCACCCTGACCACTGCACACTCACTCACTCACCCTGACCACTGCACACTCACTCACTCACCCTGACCACTGCACACTCACTCGCTCACCCTGACCACTGCACACTCACTCACTCACTCACCCTGACCACTGCACACTCACTCACTCACTCACCCTGACCACTGCACACTCACTCGCTCACCCTGACCACTGCACACTCACTCGCTCACCCTGACCACTGCACACTCACTCGCTCACCCTGACCACTGCACACTCACTCACCACACTCACCCTGACCACTGCACACCCACCACCACTCACCCTGACCACTGCACACTCACTCACTCACCCTGACCACTGCACACTCACTCACTCACCCTGATCACTGCACACTCACTCACCCTGACCACTGCACACTCACTCACTCACCCTGACCACTGCACACTCACTCACTCACCCTGACCACTGCACTCACTCACTCACTCTGACCACTGCACACTCACTCACCCTGACCACTGCACACTCACTCACTCACCCTGACCACTGCACTCACTCACTCACCCTGACCACTGCACACTCACTCACTCACTCACCCTGACCACTGCACACTCACTCACCCTGACCACTGCACTCACTCACTCACTCACTCACCCTGACCACTGCACACTCACTCACTCACTCACTCACCCTGACCACTGCACACTCACTCACTCACTCACTCACCCTGACCACTGCACTCACTCACTCACCCTGACCACTGCACACTCACTCACTCACTCACTCACTCACTCACTCCTCCACCACTCACTCCACCACTCACTCACTCCTCACTCACCACTCACTCACCACACTCACACTCACTCACACACTCACACACTCACACACTCACACACTCACTCACACACTCACACACTCACACACTCACACACTCACTCACACTCACACACTCACTCACACTCACTCCTCACTCACTCACTCACTCACTCACTCACTCACCACTCCACCACCACCACTCCTCACCACCCTGACCACTGCACTCACACTCACACACTCACACTCACTCACTCACGCCACACGCCACCACTGCACTCGCACTCGCACACTCACTCGCACACTCGCACACTGCACTCGCTCACTCGCTCACTCGCCACTCGCCACTCGCTCACTCGCTCACTCGCTCTCGCTCTCCCTCGCCACTCGCACACTCACACTCGCACTCGCCACTCGCCACTCGCACACTCGCACACTCGCACTCACTCGCACACTGCTGACGCACTGCACGCTCGCTCACTCGCACTCACTCACACACTCACTCACTCACTCACTCACTCACTCACTCACTCACCACCACTCACTCACTCACTCACTCACACCTCACACTCACACACTCACACACTCACACTCACTCACTCACCCTGACCACTGCACACTCCACTCACCCTGACCACTGCACACTCACTCACTCACCCTGACCACTGCACACTCACCACTCACCCTGACCACTGCACTCACTCACTCACTCTGACCACTGCACACTCACTCACCCTGACCACTGCACACTCACCACTCACCCTGACCACTGCACTCACTCACTCACCCTGACCACTGCACACTCACTCTCACTCACTCACCCTGACCACTGCACACTCACTCACCCTGACCACTGCACACTCACTCACTCACCACCACTCACCCTGACCACTGCACACTCCACTCACCACTCACTCACTCACCCTGACCACTGCACTCACCACCACTCACCCTGACCACTGCACACTCACTCTCTCACCACTCACCCTGACCACTGCACACTCACTCACCCTGACCACTGCACTCACTCACCCACCACTCACCCTGACCACTGCACACTCACTCACCCACCACCACTCACCCTGACCACTGCACTCACTCACCACTCACCCTGACCACCACACACCACTCACCCACCACCACACACTCACCACACTCCACTCACACACTCACTCACACTTACTCACCACTCACTCCACTCACACACTCACTCACTCACCCACTCACACACTCACACACTCACACACACACACACACACACACACACACCACACACACTCACACACTCACTCACACACTCACTCACACACTCACTCACACTCACTCACACTCACTCACTCACACTCACACACTCACACTCACTCACTCACCACTCACTCACTCACCACTCACCACTCACCACTCACCACTCACTCACCACCACCACTCACTCACTCACCACTCACCACTCACTCACTCACCACCACACACTCACCACACACTCACTCACCACCACCACCACCACCACCCTGACCACTGCACACACACACCACACCCACACGACCACTGCCACCACCACCACCACCCACCACCACACACCCACCACCACACCACCACGACCACTCGCCACTCGCCACTCCTGACCACACACCGCACTCACACCGCACACTGCCACTGCACACTCGCACACTGCACACTGCCACTCACCCTGACCACTGCACACTCCACTCACTCACCACTGACCACTGCACACTCACTCACCACTCACCACTCACTCACTCACTCACCACTCACCACTCACCACTCACACTCACCACTCACACACTCACTCACCACCCTGACCACTGCACACTCACCACTCACCCTGACCACTGCACACTCACTCACTCACCCTGACCACTGCACACTCACTCACCACCCTGACCACTGCACTCACTCACTCACCCTGACCACTGCACACTCACCACTCACCCTGACCACTGCACACCACTCACTCACCCTGACCACTGCACACTCACTCACTCACCCTGACCACTGCACACTCACTCACTCACTCACTCACCCTGACCACTGCACTCACTCACTCACCCTGACCACTGCACACTCACTCACTCACTCACTCACCCTGACCACTGCACACTCACTCACTCACCCTGACCACTGCACACTCACTCACTCACCCTGACCACTGCACACTCACTCGCTCACCCTGACCACTGCACACTCACTCACTCACTCACCCTGACCACTGCACACTCACTCACTCACCCTGACCACTGCACACTCACTCACTCACCCTGACCACTGCACACTCACTCACTCACCCTGACCACTGCACACTCACTCACTCACCCTGACCACTGCACACTCACTCGCTCACCCTGACCACTGCACACTCACTCGCTCACCCTGACCACTGCACACTCACTCACCACTCACCCTGACCACTGCACACCCACTCACTCACTCACCCTGACCACTGCACACTCCTCACTCACCCTGACCACTGCACCACTCACTCACCCTGACCACTGCACACTCACTCACTCACCCTGACCACTGCACACTCACTCGCTCACCCTGACCACTGCACACTCACTCACTCACTCACCCTGACCACTGCACACTCAATCGCTCACCCTGACCACTGCACACCCACTCGCCACCCTGACCACTGCACACTCACTCACTCACTCACCCTGACCACTGCACACTCACTCACTCACTCACCCTGACCACTGCACACTCACTCACTCACCCTGACCACTGCACACTCACTCACTCACCCTGACCACTGCACACTCACTCACTCACCCTGACCACTGCACACTCACTCACTCACCCTGACCACTGCACACTCACCACTCACCCTGACCACTGCACTCACTCACTCACCCTGACCACTGCACCCACTCACTCACCCTGACCACTGCACTCACTCACCACTGACCACTGCACACTCCACTCACCCACCCTGACCACTGCACACTCACTCACCCTGACCACTGCACTCGCTCACTCACCCTGACCACTGCACACTCACTCACTCACCCTGACCACTGCACACTCACTCACTCACTCACCCTGACCACTGCACACTCACTCACTCACCCTGACCACTGCACACTCACTCACTCACCCTGACCACTGCACACTCACTCGCTCACCCTGACCACTGCACACTCACTCACTCACTCACCCTGACCACTGCACACTCACTCACTCACTCACCCTGACCACTGCACACTCACTCGCTCACCCTGACCACTGCACACTCACTCGCTCACCCTGACCACTGCACACTCACTCGCTCACCCTGACCACTGCACACTCACTCACTCACTCACCCTGACCACTGCACACTCACTCACTCACTCACCCTGACCACTGCACACTCACTCACTCACCCTGACCACTGCACACTCACTCACTCACCCTGATCACTGCACACTCACTCACCCTGACCACTGCACACTCACTCACTCACCCTGACCACTGCACACTCACTCACCCTGACCACTGCACACTCACTCACCCTGACCACTGCACACTCACTCACCCTGACCACTGCACACTCACTCACTCACCCTGACCACTGCACACTCACTCACTCACCCTGACCACTGCACACTCACTCACTCACCCTGACCACTGCACACTCACTCACTCACCCTGACCACTGCACACTCACTCACTCTGACCACTGCACACTCACTCACCCTGACCACTGCACACTCACTCACTCACCCTGACCACTGCACACTCACCACTCACCCTGATCACTGCACACTCACTCACCCTGACCACTGCACACTCACCACTCACCCTGACCACTGCACACTCACTCACTCACCCTGACCACTGCACTCACTCACTCACTCTGACCACTGCACACTCACTCACCCTGACCACTGCACACTCACCACTCACCCTGACCACTGCACTCACTCACTCACCCTGACCACTGCACACTCACTCTCTCACTCACTCACCCTGACCACTGCACACTCACTCACCCTGACCACTGCACTCACTCACTCACCACTCACCCTGACCACTGCACACTCACTCACTCACCACTCACCCTGACCACTGCACACTCCACTCACTCACTCACCACTCACTCACTCACTCACTCACTCACCACTCACTCACCACTCACCCTGACCACTGCACTCACTCACCCACTCACCCTGATCACTGCACACTCACTCACCCTGACCACTGCACACTCACTCACTCACCCTGACCACTGCACACTCACTCACTCACCCTGACCACTGCACTCACTCACCACTCTGACCACTGCACACTCCACTCACCCTGACCACTGCACACTCCACCACTCACCCTGACCACTGCACTCACTCACTCACCCTGACCACTCACACTCACTCACTCACCCTGACCACTGCACTCACTCACTCACTCACCCTGACCACTGCACTCACTCACTCACCCTGACCACTGCACTCACTCACTCACCACTCACCCTGACCACTGCACACTCACTCACTCACCACTCACCCTGACCACTGCACACTCACTCACTCACCACTCACCACTCACTCACTCACTCCACCACCACCACTCACTCACTCACTCACCCTGACCACTGCACTCACTCACTCACTCACCCTGATCACTGCACACTCACTCACCCTGACCACTGCACACTCACTCACTCACCCTGACCACTGCACACTCACTCACTCACCCTGACCACTGCACTCACTCACTCACCTGACCACTGCACACTCACTCACCCTGACCACTGCACACTCACTCCACTCACCCTGACCACTGCACTCACTCACTCACCCTGACCACTGCACACTCACTCTCTCACTCACTCACCCTGACCACTGCACACTCACTCACTCACCACTCACCCTGACCACTGACCACACCTCACACTCACCCACACCACCACCACTCACTCACCACTCACACTCACCACCACCCTGACCACTCTCACTCACCACTCACCCTGACCACTGCACACTCACTCACTCACCCTGACCACTCCACCACTCACCACCACCACTCACACTCACCACCCACCCACCACCTCACCACTCACCACCACTCACACCTCACACACTCACACCTCACCACTCACCCACCACTCCACTCACACTCACTCACACTCACTCACTCACCACACTCACTCACCACTCACTCACACCACTCACTCACTCACCCACCACTCACACTCACCACCACCACCACTGCACACTCACCACTCACCCACCACTGCACACTCACTCACTCACCCTGCCACTGCACACTCACCACTCGCCACTCACTCACTCACCACACCGCACTCGCACACTCGCACTCACCCTGACCACTGCACACTCGCCACTCGCACACTCGCCACTCGCACACGCCACTCACACTCACCACTCGCCACTCGCACACTCACTTTCGCCACTCGCACACTCCACTCGCACACTCGCACACACACTCGCACACTCGCCACTCGCACACTGACACTCACCCTGCCACGCTCGACACTCACTCACACTCCACTCGCACACTCACTCACTCCACCACTCACCACTCACTCACTCACTCCACCACTCCACACTCACACACTCACACCTGACCACTGCACACTCCACCACTCACCCTGACCACTGCACACTCACTCACTCACCCTGACCACTGCACACTCACTCACTCACCCTGACCACTGCACTCACTCACTCACCCTGACCACTGCACACCCACTCACTCACCCTGACCACTGCACACTCACTCACTCACCCTGACCACTGCACACCCACTCACTCACCACTCACCCTGACCACTGCACTCACTCACTCACCCTGACCACTGCACACTCACCACTCACCACTCACCACCCTGACCACTGCACACTCACTCACTCACCCTGACCACTGCACACTCACTCACTCACCCTGACCACTGCACACTCACTCACTCACCCTGACCACTGCACACTCACTCACTCACTCACTCACCCTGACCACTGCACACTCACTCACTCACTCACTCACTCACCCTGACCACTGCACACTCACTCACTCACCCTGACCACTGCACACTCACTCACTCACCCTGACCACTGCACACTCACTCACCCTGACCACTGCACACTCACTCACTCACTCACTCACCCTGACCACTGCACTCACTCACTCACCCTGACCACTGCACACTCACTCACTCACTCACTCACTCACTCACCCTGACCACTGCACACTCACTCACTCACCCTGACCACTGCACACTCACTCACTCACCCTGACCACTGCACACTCACTCACTCACCCTGACCACTGCACACTCACTCACCACCCACCACTCACCCTGACCACTGCACTCACTCACCACCCTGACCACTGCACACTCACCACCACTCACCCTGACCACTGCACTCACTCCACCACCCTGACCACTGCACACTCACCACTCACCCTGACCACTGCACTCCACTCACTCACCCTGACCACTGCACACTCACTCACTCACCCTGACCACTGCACACTCACTCACTCACCCTGACCACTGCACTCACTCACTCACTCACCCTGACCACTGCACTCACTCACTCACTCACCCTGACCACTGCACACTCACTCACTCACCCTGACCACTGCACACTCACTCACTCACCCTGACCACTGCACACTCACTCACTCACCCTGACCACTGCACACTCACTCACTCACCCTGACCACTGCACACTCACTCACTCACTCACCCTGACCACTGCACTCACTCACTCACCCTGACCACTGCACACTCACTCACTCACCCTGACCACTGCACAGCCGTCAGCGAAGCGTGCCAGCTTCCCCGTTGAGATCTCCAGCCTCCTGCACACAGCACATCACATATTCATCATACAGCACACACACTGTAACATATTAAAAAATGTGTTAGTTTTTTTTAAAGTTGTGCGTGAAACAAAGATTATCGGAGTACATTTTACAAAAAAAATATTTTAGTTTCTACTTTATGTACATAAAAAAAAGAATATACTAACTAAATTAATTAATCTGAATTAAAACAATAAAAACAAATTACTACATAAACAAAACATTTGTTTAAAATAAATAAAAATAATAATAATAATTAATATAATATAATAATTAAAATAATTAAAACTGATTTAAAGTTTGAATAAAACTATATTAACAAATAAAGCTTGATTCAAATAAATTTAAAATGATAGCTGGTGGTAAAATAAATACAATTAAGATTAGGTTAACTAACTAAATTAATATATAAAAATATTCTCTATTTAAATAAATAATAAATTACATACATTTGATTCAAATAATTGAATAAACCATAGTACTAAACCAAGTGGAACAACGATATATGTCATGTTATAGAAATCAAATATTTTACACATTTATAATATTCATTTTTGACAGTATTAATTGGGTTCTTACACATTTAAATGTATAGCTGGCTTTTAAATATTCGAGCGGCATAAATGCACAGTGAACATGACGAAGAGCTCTCACCTGTCCCCTAAACTCACAGCCACAGTCCGCTCATGAAAGCCTCTGACAGCAGCGAGCCGAACCCAGCCGAGCCGAGCCTTCATCACACACCTCATCATCACACTCATCCTAATGACACACACCACACACAGCGATCTTCATAACACACACGCATGCAGCGGACACTGGGCCGCCATGACAGCTACACTTCTTCTTCTTCTTATTACGATTTTACGGCGGATCGCAAACAAATATGCGCATTACCGCCACCTATAGCTGAAATGGACCAGTGACACCTCCTATACCCAACCTAAATTCCTCTTATTTACCCGCATGGAGACATCATCAAATTTCATCCGGCGCTGCGTGTTCAGCTCCTCCGTCCACTCTCAGCCCCCATGACAGGAAAAAAAATATATATATATATATATATAGATAAATAGAAAATAAATTAATTAAATAAAAACCCACTCTAAATACGCTTATTTAACCCAGTGCTTAACAAATACTCTACCAATAAATGTATTGTACTCCTATCTGATTTTAATAAATTTTGAACACTCAACTTTACTCCTATTTTATTTAATTCCTCCTTCAACTCTTTCCTTTCAACCTTATATCTCCTACAGTGCATTATTACATGTTCAACTGTTTCACTCACCTCACATACCTCACATAAACCTGTTGGATGCTTACTTATTAAGTGCAATGTACCATTCAATCTTGTATGTCCCAATCTCAGTCTTGTAATCATATTCTCTTCACTCCTACTCCTACCTGATATTCTTCCCTTACCCACCTTTTAGTTCATTGTCCCAATACTGCTGCCATAATTTCAAAATATGGTTTTTAATAATTGATTTAATTTCTGACCTGCTAAATAAAATCTGTATATCTACTATTTCTCGTTCTATTGCCTTTTTTGCTAATGCATCCGCCTCCTCGTTACCTCTCAACCCAATGTGAGCTGGAACCCACAAAAACTGTACCTCTAAATTAGCTTGTTTAATTGAATATAATTCTTGAACTATCTCTATTACCATATCTTGTCTTGTTTCTGACTTTATCTCCTTCAAACTTATTAGAGCTGAACTACAATCTGAACATATTACTGCCTTGGATATTTTAACTTCCCTAATCCACCTTATTGCCATAATTAATGCAAACATCTCTCCAGTATACACCGATAAACAATCTGATATCCTTTTACTCTAATACACTTTAACCTTTGGAATAATGAATGCAGAACCCACATGACCAGTTTTTGAATCTGTAAAAATGTGCATATACTCCCCATATCTTGACCCAATATACTCCCTTACATTATATACTTCTGTTTCATATGAACCCTCCTTTTGCCTTTTTTCTAATAAACTTAAATCTACTTCTGGTTGGGGCATGACCCATAATGGTTGACAGCTACACTGATGAACTCTCGCGAGAAGAGATGACAGCGTAAACAAACTTTCAAAATAAAAGTCGCGAGTTTATGTGTTTTTAACAGTGATAGCCTTGACAATATCAATTGCTAAAGATGGAAAACACACACGTACACTGTATGGACATTTACTAATCTCTCAGGCTTTATTGGAAGATCAATCAGAGCTTTTTAATTTTTAGACACCATCCCTTTTTAATGTTTTCCAGGGACCCCTAGCACTCCCATGCGGCCCCCGAGGGCCCCGGACCCCAGTGGGAAGACCCCTGGTCTAACGCATGGGCTCATCTGTTCTGTTGTCTCTTCTGAACTTTGAGTTACATTGAGAGACCGGAGACCTCACAGCTCCTGCTCTCTATTCACAAACATGGGAAAACAATCTATCTGGTATAAGACAAAGACAGTGCTCATCAGTAGTTTTGTGTGTGTGTGTGTGTGTGTGTGTGTGTGTGTGTGTGTGTGTCCTTGTTGTGTATGTAAAATGTCCCCATAAGGATAGTAAAACCTGAGATCACCTACATTGTGGGGTCCAGCCAGCGGTCCCCACTTTTCAAAAGGCTTATAAATCACACAGGATGAGTTTTTTTGAGAAAATAAAAATGCAGAATGTTTTCCTGTGATGGGTAGTGTGTGTGTGTGTGTGTGTGACATGACACAGTGTGTGTTGTTTTCGCTGGGACAGCAGAACTGAAGCTTGTGCTCATCCGTCTGAATATGATCTCCAGTGTTTGCGGCCCACACACACAGTTTGACTGGAAAACACTTCCTGCGGGAACACATGCACACACCGCTGACGGTTCTCTCGAAGTCATGAACAAACGTTCTTCCAGTAACGTTCACAGAACGTTCATTCAATGTTATCTGGTCTTTAATAGTGTTCTCAAATTATTAGCACAAAAACATTATTTATCCATCGTTCATGGAACGTTCTGAAACTTTTGGTTGGACATTCGACTAATTTTTTTAAAGGAAACATATTATGCCGTTTTCACAAGATGTGATATAAATCTCTGGTGTCGCCAGATTATGTGTGTGTGTGTGTGTGAAGTTTCAGCTCAAAACCCCCCCCAGATCATTTATAATCTCTGCTCAGAAACACAGAGTCGTTGTTGAATGTGCACATACTCAGTCAAACGGCGATTACAAAAAAGGGAGTTAAAGGTAAAACAGCGATGTTGTACGATTTTGCACATGCATGAAGTGTTTTCATACACAAACGTTTACATCCACATGCAGTATATTTCTGCTTAATTCATCTTTTGTGGGTGTTTTCACACTTTGATGTAAGGGGTTAAAATAGCTTGTATGTAAAGCGTAAGCAGTTAAACCCCTTCAAGACGAGGAATCCATCATTTATGAATGCAGTGTTGCGTTTCGTGTTACGCTGCAGATCTGCTGGAAAACGCAATCCAGTGAAACTGAATAAGGCACTGAAGATCAATAGAGAGATCAATAGGAAGAGAGAGCAGACAGAACACATGTGCCAGGCTTTACACAAATAATGATGGATTAGCACTGTTTGAAATAATGCACACGCTTACAGTTCACAGATATAAGCATTTATTTACAGAAACCCATTTTACAGCCAGACTGTGGATCCGTGCAGATCTCGTGTGTTTCACACTGAAGCAGAGGATCAACTCATAAAGTAATCAAACTTCCCAAAACTTCATCAAGTGAACGAGGGGAGTTTATTACCTTCCACCCCTCGATACTGACCATAGAAACGAGTCTACTCACACTTCAAGCATAGCCCACAATGCACCATGATTGTGACGTCACAGCAGAAGCTCTCTGGGCCAAAGTGCAATCAAGGAAAGTCTGTTCAGGCATCCAAGAGCAAGTCCTATCTTTCCTGAAATCTCAAAAACTGCTCAGCTGAACTCACAATAAAATAACATTTTAAAACAGCAACAAAATCTGACATGAACTGTCCCATAAATGTTGTTTCTTAAGCTCAGATAGTGTTAAAAAAGCTCATTTTTCAGGTTAGACGAGCCAATGCCAATGCAGTCCTCAGCGCGAGTCTCGGGTTTCTATGGGAACCGGAGCGTCTAACGGCAGCAGCAGTGATGCCATGACTTTACCGATCAGCGATTGGCTCTTTTACTGTAGAAGGCGGGACTATTCTGCCATATTGCATGTTGCGGTTTCACCCATTCTTAAGTAAAAGGAGGGAACCATCTTTCTATTTCTATAGTCTTTGCAAGGGCTCAGAGCGTTCAAGGGTTCCTCCAGTAGTGTGCACTCTTGAGCAATGACGTATATCCCAGTCAAGGAGACGGAGGGAAGTTAGGGAAGGGTCTCAATCGAGCAGTAAAGGAGACCTCCCGCAGTCTCTCTTGATTCCAACAGGAAGAGCAGTTCATCATCTGTCCACTAGAGACCGGCTCCAGACGGGTCAATCCCACAGACCCTCATGTTAAAACTTCACAGCAGAAACACACATTCACAGACTGGCACAGGAAACGCTAAGTGTGCCCTTCATGATGACTGTGAGAATTTTATAACTCATCTGTTTAAATTATATTAAGCCTTAAAGTTCTGCATAATTAAGGGCGGGGCCACTTTGAGTGACAGGTGGATTGCCGCTATAGTAAAGCTAGGTGGGCGTGGTTTCAGTAACCCGGCACCTCAGCTCCACCCACATCCCGCCTCTTTGCCCAGTTATCCTGGAGTGATGCGCTGCCGGCTCCGCCCACTTCTGGCTTCAAAAATGCTAGTCAGAAATCTTTGGGTGACGTCACGGACACTACGTCTATATTTTTTTACAGTGTACAGTCCCAATGTTCATACTATTGATCCTAAATAGTGTGTGAGATTTGAGTGTGTCCCAAAGCAGTGTGTTGAAACGAGTGTGCCAAAAGTCCTCGGATGCTCTACTCTTCTCACACTGCAAAAGTGCAGATCCTCTAATGGCTTATATTACCCACAACCCATTGGGCTTTTCGACTAGAACTACAAACAAATAAAAGTGTTAAAAAACTACAAACATGGAGGATGTGTGAGTGACGGTTAAGTAGAGAGGTTTAGATGAAGGGGTTTGAGTGAATATTATACATTTGTAATATTATATATTTGAGGGAATACTGAATACGTGTTATATTTCATCTGCAACAACAATGCAGACTTTTATAAAGATCCATTAGGCCATTGACTTTTAAATGCATAAGTATGCAAAAATATGAGTACTGGCAGATCAACAGGTTTCATACGGTAGGATATTAAATGAAATGTGGAGGATGATTGACAGGATGTGCGTAACCACGAGTGTCCATTAGACGCAAATGTATGACGAGATATATTTTAGTTACTCTTGTGCTGCACACTCACAGTATGTACTTTTCTTCACAAAAGGAGTGCAGACTTTAGGGCGTAGTATAGTATAACTGAGACGCAGCACACATCAAGTGCTCATCTGATTGGTTGAATCCTACAGGATGTCCGGCAGACGTGTGTGTCGCGCTCTTTAGCGAAGAGTGCCGTAGTGTTTACAGCTGTGCCGAGGAGAAAAGATGTCCGAGAGTTTAGCTTCATAGTCTCAATCCTTATGCAGCATTTCTCCCATACTAAAAACTATGGATTTAAAATAAATGAATATGTACAGCTGGCTGAATCAGTCTTGTGTTAATGTGTTGGGTTCTCCTGAACTGCTTGGCATTAAATGTTCTTGAATGAAGGATCTCTGGTTTCACGTCTGTGGAGCCTCCTTGGATCGGACTCGTTTGCTCAGCACATCCAGTAGCTCGTCTGTTTGATCGGACCACACGGGCCAGCCTTCGCTCCACACGTGCATCAATGAGCCTGGGCCGCCCATGACCCTGTGGCCGGTTCTCCACTGTTCCTTCCTTGGAGCACTTTTGATAGATCCTGACCACTGCAGACCGGGAACACCCCACAAGAGCTGCAGTTTTGGAGATGCTCTGACCCAGTCGTCTAGCCATCACAATCTGGCCCTTGTCAAACTCGCTCAAATCCTTACGCTTGCCCATTTTTCCTGCTTCTAACACATCAACTCTGAGGACAAAATGTTCACTTGCTGCCTAATATATCCCACCCACTAACAGGAGCCATGAGGAAGAGATCATCAGTGCTGTTCACTGGTCATAATGTTATGCCTGATCTGTGTATAATGCCTGTAGATTTTGTGCAAAACTAGAGAAACAAACTCAAATAGCAGAATATGCACTGTGAAAAATAAATACATATAAAGAACCTGTTTCTCTCTAATGACTAAATATGATCCTTTATTGGGTCATCAAACATCTGTCCACACATCGTGACATAACAGTGAAATATGAGCATATATGGGCGTTTCTCAGATTAAGGGCCAAATTGGGTTTCTGCAATTTTGAAAATTAAAATTCCAAATTGTATTAATTGGAATACATCAAATTATCAGTCCTTAAGTCAGGAGCAATGTTATGAGTTTGGTTGAGACCATAAGATAAGGGAATTTATGATTTTTGACATTTTCTTAACTATGTGAAGTAAATGTGTCATTACCATCACATCATTGAATATATTCATAAAATAAAACTTAAATGATAAATCAGTGCTTTTAAAACATTTTGTGCTTTCAGATGGAATCTATTTGATCTTGAACTTAATGGGATTGTTGATTTTTAGCTGCAAGATGAATTATAGTCATTTAAGTATCTAAATTTCTGATTCATCAATCTACCCCAGCTTGGAATATAAGCTTATTTTAAGTGAATGCCATATATCAAAACTTTTTTAATACAGTGATCATTTAGATTGTCCAACATTGTTAGAAATATATAATTGTAGGATGTTTTTGTAATTTATACAGAATTTATTGGCAAAAATATGTATGTTGATGGTGATGACATTGCAATTCTGGTAATGACAGTTTGTTGTGGTGATGACAAATCACTGATCATAAGCTATTGTAATTTAAGAGCCTAAGTGACTTTAGACCAACAACAACAAAAAAAGACCAGCTAGTAATCTGTTTGAACATCAAAACATAGTTTAATCTGATTATGGAAGAACAAACATAAACTGTGTTCCTTGTGAACAGGATTGGTTCAGTATAATTATAGTCTAAACAGACTATTTAATTTCATAGCCATGTTGAATAAAAAAATAAAACATGCAACATGAAACAGGAGGGCAGTTAAGAACAGGTAAAACGCTGAACACAGTCATATACACTCACCTAAAGGATTATTAGGAACACCTGTTCAATTTCTCACTAATGCAATTATCTAATCAACCAATCACATGGCAGTTGCTTCAATGCATTTAGGGGTGTGGTCCTGGTCAAGACAATCTCCTGAACTCCAAACTGAATGTCAGAATGGGAAAGAAAGGTGATTTAAGCAATTTTGAGCGTGGCATGGTTGTTGGTGCCAGACGGGCCGGTCTGAGAATTTCACAATCTGCTCAGTTACTGGGATTTTCACACACAACCATTTCTAGGGTTTACAAAGAATGGTGTGAAAAGGAAAACATCCAGTATGCGGCAGTCCTGTGGGAGAAAATGCCTTGTTGATGCTAGAGGTCAGAGGAGAATGGGCCGACTGATTCAAGCTGATAGAAGAGCAACTTTGACTGAAATAACCACTCATTACAACCGAGGTATGCAGCAAAGCATTTGTGAAGCCACAACACACACAACCTTGAGGCGGATGGGCTACAACAGCAGAAAACCCCACCGGGTACCACTCATCTCCACTACAAATAGGAAAAAGAGGCTACAATTTGCACCAGCTCACCAAAATTGGACAGTTGAAGACTGGAAAAATGTTGCCTGGTCTGATGAGTCTCGATTTCTGTTGAGACATTCAGATGGTAGAGTCAGAATTTGGCGTAAACAGAATGAGAACATGGATCCATCATGCCTTGTTACCACTGTGCAGGCTGGTGGTGGTGGTGTAATGGTGTGGGGATGTTTTCACTGTGCAGGCTGGTGGTGGTGGTGTAATGGTGTGGGGGATGTTTTCACTGTGCAGGCTGGTGGCGGTGTGGTGTAATGGTGTGGGGATGTTTTCACTGTGCAGGCTGGTGGTGGTGGTGTAATGGTGTGGGGATGTTTTCACTGTGCAGGCTGGTGGTGGTGGTGTAATGGTGTGGGGGATGTTTTCACTGTGCAGGCTGGTGGTGGTGGTGTAATGGTGTGGGGGATGTTTTCACTGTGCAGGCTGGTGGTGGTGGTGTAATGGTGTGGGGGATGTTTTCTTGGCACACTTTAGGCCCCTTAGTGCCAATTGGGCATGGTTTAAATGCCAAGGCCTACCTGAGCATTGTTTCTGACCATGTCCATCCCTTTATGACCACCATGTTCCCATCCTCTGATGGCTACTTCCAGCAGGATAATGCACCATGTCACAAAGCTCGAATCATTTCAAATTGGTTTCTTGAACATGAAGTTCACTGGACTAAAATGGCCCCCCAGTCACCAGATCTCAACCCAATAGAGCATCTTTGTGATGTGGTGGAACGGAGCCGTGCCTGGATGTGCATCCCACAAATCTCCATCAACTGCAAGATGCTATCCTATCAATATGGGCCAACACTTCTACAGAATGCTTTCAGCACCTTGTTGAATCAATGCCACGAATTAAGGCAGTTCTGAAGGCGAAAGGGGGTCAAACACAGTATTAGTGTTCCTAATAATCCTTTAGGTGAGTGTACGTACCCCAAACTAGACCTTTGATATGATTTGTTTTCCTTTAATTTTCTTTTGATGGTAGGTTTGTCGCAGCTGTGAGACTTATGTGTTATGGAAAATAAGAGTCTTCCTGAGATTACCATGTCCTCCCCTTGTTTTCTTGCTTTAGTTCTTGGGGACTGATCAGATTAACTTTCCATCGTTTTTTTTTTCATATCTGTGTTCTCACATGCTCAATAGGGAAACAGATTTCAATTTTCCTGTTTCTCTTCTACGATATCTTTCTTTCTTTCTCAATTAAATTAAATTAAATTAAAATATATTTGTATAGCTCTTTTCACAATACACATAGTTTCAAAGCAGCTTTACAGCAAGTGCATTTCATAAATGTACATTGAAAATGTTAAAGACAATGTTAAAGAAAATGTTAGAAAAAGTTAATCAATCATGTATTAATTTAGGCCATAACAAGGCTGGCGTCGAGTCGTCTCATCACAGGTGTTGGGGCATCTGAAGTCTCCATGAGAGGCTGGATACAAACTGGAGCTGACGAACTATTTACCTCGGGACTAGTGTCCCCAGATAATAACAGGAAAAGCAGATGGGAAATAATTAGCATAGCTGCTGTTCAGAATATTAATGCTTTTGATCCGATTTAACTGTAGTATAAAAGGTAATTATAATGTGAATGCTTGGCTAAAGAGATGCCTTTAATCTAGTTTTAAACTGGGACAGCGAGTCTGAACCTCGAACAATATCAGGAAGACTATTCCAGAGTTTAGGAGCTAAATGTGAAAATGCCCTCCCTCCTTTAGTGGACTTAGATATCCTAGGAACAACCAGAAGCCTCGAGTTTAGTGATCTTAAAGAGCGATGGATTGTAGGGCGATAGAAGATCCGTTAAATACACTGGAGCTAAACCATTTAGGGCTTTATAGGTCAGTAGCAATACTTTGTAATTGATAATGGAACTTAATAGGTAACCAGAGATGATAAAATTGGTGTTATATGATCATATTTTCTTGACCTAGTAAGAACTCTAGCAGCTGCTTTTGGACTAACTGTAGCTTGTTTATTGAGGATTCAGGACAACCAGCTAATTTCTTGCTCACTCTGCAGATACAGTGCATATTTCTCAGGATCATCTTTTAGATGTTTTCTGTAAGACCTTTGGGCAGCTGCTTTTGGAGCCATGTCACACCTAAACACAACAATTATAATGAATTAATTTAGTATTTTAAAAACAAATGCATTACATCCTTTAAAATATAGTGACTTTTGATTGGTAAATGTATATTAATTAATTTAAGATAACATATCCAACATCAATTCTTTAAAGAACAGTATGTTTCATGTATCTGCCGTCATCACCACCACAACCTGTCATTACCAGCAGAAGCTGTAATGTGCTGGTAATGACTGTGCTGGTAATGACATTTTTGTCAAAAAACTAGAATTACTAGCAAAGATGATGACTAAGCAAGTGTAGCTAGCCTTCTACATGTAATGTACACCATTTTAACTATTAAAGTGATACAAATAATCAATTTTTTTTAAAAAATACAGAAATACAACACATATGGTAATGACGCATAATAAGTGTACATGCCCAACACAAAGAATAAAGAGTAGATTTACTTACTTTTCTGGACATCAAGGCATCAGTCTTGCAGCTTGAAATCCATGTGCTCCACTGTGAAATTAGGTTACCATGGCTACCAAATAAACTTTTGATGAAAAAGTAGGAAAGTGCCTATATGCAGAGCGTGTTGGTAATGACGACTAAACCATGGGACAGGTAGAAATTAAGCAAAATAAAGTACAAAATGCATATATATGCTTAATCTGTGCATGACGTTTATTAATTCAGGTAACATTTCATTCATATGCTTTTAAAAAAAAGTGAATTTGTGATAAATAATGTTTGAGATATGGCATAACATGTGAAAACTCTGGTGGCGGACAACACCAAAACACAGATAATGTACCACAAAACACCAATAAAATGTGTTAAAATCATTAGTAAGAGCAGCCATAAAAAAAGTCTAGGCTTGTTTTTTTTAATACTAATTAGTGGTGCCAAAATGTATTAGATTTAATTAGTTTTTAATAGAATTAAACCCTGTGGACGCAAATAGGCCCGAAATCTGGGAAATACCCATATGTGTGATATATGTGAGTGTTCCCATAATGCATAAGCATGTTTCAGCGTGCGGCAGACATCAATGATCTGATCATGCAAACCGCGAGTGACAGTTCATCTAACGTGAGGTACATACAAAAATATAAATGAAACCATATACAAAAGTGCTGCGTTACAGTCCGCTCAGCCGCTCATTTCTTGATGACTTCCTCTTTGAGTTTCTCTGCCAGGTGTTTCCGCTTCTGCAGCTTCTTCTTCTCCTCCACAGAGATTTCCTGGGAAAGAAGGGAGGAACATCTAAAACCAGCTGTGAAATGATTAGCAGAGATTAAGGCTCTATATGAATCCTCAAATCAACGTTTGAGGGAAAAGGATTGTCCACTAAACTGCAAATGTATTAGACAAATGAAACCCTTTCTGAGCTGGTCTCCCGATCTCCGCTTCAGCAGAAACGGCTTGATTTCAGCATCACATCACAGAATGAGAAGTTCTCAAGCATTAGTCTATGGGTGACGTGAGCGTCTCATGATTATTCATGTCATTCTGGAGAATGAAAGGTTGCTGGAAAACAGTATTTCTAATAATAAATACAGCTGCAAACATCAGGCCAAGCACAACAGAAGCCAACCCCAGGGCTCGCAGCAGACCAACTCAACTACGGGTGAAGACATTGGGGGACTATTTCAAGCAAAAGGGTTGAAAACCCATAAATACAAGGAGTTTTTAACTGCTTATAATGCAATTTAATAAGAATTGTGCTGAAACCTTTTGAGTACCTCGGCATGGTGCCGAAAGCACATACTGAGTTTTGTAAGGATATGCCAATGCGTTCATGAAATATAGCAATGTGAATAATTGATTTTACCACTAGGTGGGGCTAGCTCGAAACTTCTCAGGAACCTTCAGGGCACCGCGCCGATACGCTAATGCGTTCATAAAATACAGCATTTTACAACAAAATGGCCAACGCCCTAATATTATGAGACTCAGCACGATGCCCCGAATATAACAATATCGATTTTATGATTTTTGGACAAACCGTTCATAACTTATAAGCAATAAAAATGGCCATTTTTTGTATCTCCGGACCAGTAGGTGGCGCTGTGCCAAAACGCAGCATACAGCCCCAGGTCATGCTTGTGATAACACGGGCCTGGTTTGGTCAGATTATGAGAAAGCGTTGAGGAGATACAGAATTTAGTTTCCAGCCCTTACAGTTCAAGAGCTATCAGCCCAAACATGAGTCAAACTTTGGACAGGTGGTGGCGCTACAGGGACTGAGGTAGAGACTTCAAAATTGGTGTGGTTAGTGTTGGGCCAGTCTTCTATCAGTGTGCCAAATTTCATAACTTTCCCTCCACGGTTGCCATAGAATCAAGAGTGGAAGAAGAATTGGAACGCCAACGATTCCACAGAAATAATGAATTAATACTTACGAAAACATCTTTGTGATAAAGGGGTTCGATACTGACAAAAAAAATCTCATACAGAGGCCATATCTGGATCTCTGGAGTCTTTCTGTATTCCATCATCATCATCATCATCATCATCATCATCATCATCACAGTGACAGCGTGAACTATCACAGCGTTATTATCGCGAGATATTCTCAGTAGTGTCAGCTCGTAAATCATCATGTCCTGATGTGTTTCTGTCTCTCCTAGAGCCGGTTTTCCTGCTTGAGTGTTGATTATTCCTCATATTCTCCATTGTTGCGGCTCCTCTCTTCCCAGTCTGTCAGTAACGCTCTGTTCAGTTCCTGTCTCTATGAAGCCCCGCCTTCTGAAAAGCACACTGTGCTCTGATTGGTCGGCTGGAGCGGTGTGTTGTGATTGGTGTGTGGTAACTAACTCAACCAGGCCTCCATGGGGAATACTGTGACGGAAGAAAACTCAAGACTACACCGGAGGCGTTTCAGGAGTCAGGAGTTCTCTAGGGGAAGTGTGTGTGTGTGTGTGTGGTGTGCCGGAGGTGAATGTGAGTGTGTGAGCACCTGTGCGGAGGCTCTGGGCTCCGGGGCCGCTGGTGGAGCCTCAGCCGGGCTCCTCAGGGTCTGATCTCTCTTCAGCGCCTGGAGTTTGTCTCTCTGCTGCTTCAGATACTCCGAGCGCTGCTGTAACGCCTGCTCGTCCTGCACACACACACACACACACACACACACACACACACACACACACACACACACACACACAGAGAGAGAGAGAGTCTCTTACACCAGACTCCAGCAACAAGTAGTGTTTCTGTCCACACCAGACGCGACACAACTACGAGATGTGCCAAAATCAATCAAAAATCACAGCCAATCAGAAGGGCATGTGGGCGGAGTCTCTATAATACAATTGTTCAGTTTATTTGCAAGATCTGAGGTGATATTCAAACTTACATTAACTGCTTTTAACATTAAATAAAGCACGTAAACTTAAGATTATCGTCATACATACATCACCCACAGGTTTCTGAAGAGCACTTTTGAAGCCCAGAGTGGGCGGAGCCATCCTGGCAGCATGTCACTCCCAAAAATAGGCAAAAAGGCGGGATGTGGGTGGAGCTGAGGTGACTGGTTGTTGAAACCACGCCCACCTAGCTCAACCATAGCGGCAATCCACCTGTCACTCAAAGTGGCCACACCCCTAATTATGCAGAACATTAAGGCTTAATATAATTTAAATGAATGAGTTATAAAATCATTCCCTCCTCACAGTCGTCATGAAGGGCACACTTAGCGTTTCCTGTGCCAGTCTGTGAAGGTGTGTTTCTGCTGTGAAGTTTTAACATGAGGGTCTGTGGGATTGACCCGTCTGGAGCCGGTCTCTAGTGGCCAGATGATGAACTGCAGTTTAAATCACTTCGTTAGGACAGATCGAACTGATGGAAAGACATCTTGTGTGACGCGTCTGTGTCTGTGTGTGACAGTGTGTCTGGCTCCAGACAGTGTGTGTGTGTGTGTGAGTGTGTGTGTGTGTGTGTGTGAGTGTGTGTGTGTGTGT
>JAFJHK010000031.1:167500-217500 GCA_023029165.1 Gobiocypris rarus
CAGCTGTTCTCTGTGTGAATATATAGTGCTTCTGTTCATTATCTGATCATAACTCCAGTATCAGTGTAATATTCCTCCAGTGTAGATCAGCTGTTCTCTGTGTGAATATATAGTGCTTCTGTTCATTATCTGATCATAACTCCAGTATCAGTGTAATATTCCTCCAGTGTAGATCAGCTGTTCTCTGTGTGAATATATAGTGCTTCTGTTCATTATCTGATCATAACTCCAGTATCAGTGTAATATTCCTCCAGTGTAGATCAGCTGTTCTCTGTGTGAATATATAGTGCTTCTGTTCATTATCTGATCATAACTCCAGTATCAGTGTAATATTCCTCCAGTGTAGATCAGCTGTTCTCTGTGTGAATATATAGTGCTTCTGTTCATTATCTGATCATAACTCCAGTATCAGTGTAATATTCCTCCAGTGTAGATCAGCTGTTCTCTGTGTGAATATATAGTGCTTCTGTTCATTATCTGATCATAACTCCAGTATCAGTGTAATATTCCTCCAGTGTAGATCAGCTGTTCTCTGTGTGAATATATAGTGCTTCTGTTCATTATCTGATCATAACTCCAGTATCAGTGTAATATTCCTCCAGTGTAGATCAGCTGTTCTCTGTGTGAATATATAGTGCTTCTGTTCATTATCTGATCATAACTCCAGTATCAGTGTAATATTCCTCCAGTTTAGATCAGCTGTTCTCTGTGTGAATATATAGCGCTTCTGTTCATTATCTGATCATAACTCCAGTATCAGTGTAATATTCCTCCAGTGTAGATCAGCTGTTCTCTGTGTGAATATATAGTGCTTCTGTTCATTATCTGATCATAACTCCAGTATCAGTGTAATATTCCTCCAGTGTAGATCAGCTGTTCTCTGTGTGAATATATAGTGCTTCTGCTCATTATCTGATCATAACTCCAGTATCAATATATAGTGCTTCTGTTCATTATCTGATCATAACTCCAGTATCAGTGTAATATTCCTCCAGTGTAGATCAGCTGTTCTCTGTGTGAATATATAGTGCTTCTGTTCATTATCTGATCATAACTCCAGTATCAGTGTAATATTCCTCCAGTGTAGATCAGCTGTTCTCTGTGTGAATATATAGTGCTTCTGTTCATTATCTGATCATAACTCCAGTATCAGTGTAATATTCCTCCAGTGTAGATCAGCTGTTCTCTGTGTGAATATATAGTGCTTCTGTTCATTATCTGATCATAACTCCAGTATCAGTGTAATATTCCTCCAGTGTAGATCAGCTGTTCTCTGTGTGAATATATAGTGCTTCTGTTCATTATCTGATCATAACTCCAGTATCAGTGTAATATTCCTCCAGTGTAGATCAGCTGTTCTCTGTGTGAATATATAGTGCTTCTGTTCATTATCTGATCATAACTCCAGTATCAGTGTAATATTCCTCCAGTGTAGATCAGCTGTTCTCTGTGTGAATATATAGTGCTTCTGTTCATTATCTGATCATAACTCCAGTATCAGTGTAATATTCCTCCAGTGTAGATCAGCTGTTCTCTGTGTGAATATATAGTGCTTCTGTTCATTATCTGATCATAACTCCAGTATCAGTGTAATATTCCTCCAGTGTAGATCAGCTGTTCTCTGTGTGAATATATAGTGCTTCTGTTCATTATCTGATCATAACTCCAGTATCAGTGTAATATTCCTCCAGTGTAGATCAGCTGTTCTCTGTGTGAATATATAGTGCTTCTGTTCATTATCTGATCATAACTCCAGTATCAGTGTAATATTCCTCCAGTGTAGATCAGCTGTTCTCTGTGTGAATATATAGTGCTTCTGTTCATTATCTGATCATAACTCCAGTATCAGTGTAATATTCCTCCAGTGTAGATCAGCTGTTCTCTGTGTGAATATATAGTGCTTCTGTTCATTATCTGATCATAACTCCAGTATCAGTGTAATATTCCTCCAGTGTAGATCAGCTGTTCTCTGTGTGAATATATAGTGCTTCTGTTCATTATCTGATCATAACTCCAGTATCAGTGTAATATTCCTCCAGTGTAGATCAGCTGTTCTCTGTGTGAATATATAGTGCTTCTGTTCATTATCTGATCATAACTCCAGTATCAGTGTAATATTCCTCCAGTGTAGATCAGCTGTTCTCTGTGTGAATATATAGTGCTTCTGTTCATTATCTGATCATAACTCCAGTATCAGTGTAATATTCCTCCAGTGTAGATCAGCTGTTCTCTGTGTGAATATATAGTGCTTCTGTTCATTATCTGATCATAACTCCAGTATCAGTGTAATATTCCTCCAGTGTAGATCAGCTGTTCTCTGTGTGAATATATAGTGCTTCTGTTCATTATCTGATCATAACTCCAGTATCAGTGTAATATTCCTCCAGTGTAGATCAGCTGTTCTCTGTGTGAATATATAGTGCTTCTGTTCATTATCTGATCATAACTCCAGTATCAGTGTAATATTCCTCCAGTGTAGATCAGCTGTTCTCTGTGTGAATATATAGTGCTTCTGTTCATTATCTGATCATAACTCCAGTATCAGTGTAATATTCCTCCAGTGTAGATCAGCTGTTCTCTGTGTGAATATATAGTGCTTCTGTTCATTATCTGATCATAACTCCAGTATCAGTGTAATATTCCTCCAGTGTAGATCAGCTGTTCTCTGTGTGAATATATAGTGCTTCTGTTCATTATCTGATCATAACTCCAGTATCAGTGTAATATTCCTCCAGTGTAGATCAGCTGTTCTCTGTGTGAATATATAGTGCTTCTGTTCATTATCTGATCATAACTCCAGTATCAGTGTAATATTCCTCCAGTGTAGATCAGCTGTTCTCTGTGTGAATATATAGTGCTTCTGTTCATTATCTGATCATAACTCCAGTATCAGTGTAATATTCCTCCAGTGTAGATCAGCTGTTCTCTGTGTGAATATATAGTGCTTCTGTTCATTATCTGATCATAACTCCAGTATCAGTGTAATATTCCTCCAGTGTAGATCAGCTGTTCTCTGTGTGAATATATAGTGCTTCTGTTCATTATCTGATCATAACTCCAGTATCAGTGTAATATTCCTCCAGTGTAGATCAGCTGTTCTCTGTGTGAATATATAGTGCTTCTGTTCATTATCTGATCATAACTCCAGTATCAGTGTAATATTCCTCCAGTGTAGATCAGCTGTTCTCTGTGTGAATATATAGTGCTTCTGTTCATTATCTGATCATAACTCCAGTATCAGTGTAATATTCCTCCAGTGTAGATCAGCTGTTCTCTGTGTGAATATATAGTGCTTCTGTTCATTATCTGATCATAACTCCAGTATCAGTGTAATATTCCTCCAGTGTAGATCAGCTGTTCTCTGTGTGAATATATAGTGCTTCTGTTCATTATCTGATCATAACTCCAGTATCAGTGTAATATTCCTCCAGTGTAGATCAGCTGTTCTCTGTGTGAATATATAGTGCTTCTGCTCATTATCTGATCATAACTCCAGTATCAGTGTAATATTCCTCAGTGTAGATCAGCTGTTCTCTGTGTGAATATATAGTGCTTCTGTTCATTATCTGATCATAACTCCAGTATCAGTGTAATATTCCTCCAGTGTAGATCAGCTGTTCTCTGTGTGAATATATAGTGCTTCTGTTCATTATCTGATCATAACTCCAGTATCAGTGTAATATTCCTCCAGTGTAGATCAGCTGTTCTCTGTGTGAATATATAGTGCTTCTGTTCATTATCTGATCATAACTCCAGTATCAGTGTAATATTCCTCCAGTGTAGATCAGCTGTTCTCTGTGTGAATATATAGTGCTTCTGTTCATTATCTGATCATAACTCCAGTATCAGTGTAATATTCCTCCAGTGTAGATCAGCTGTTCTCTGTGTGAATATATAGTGCTTCTGTTCATTATCTGATCATAACTCCAGTATCAGTGTAATATTCCTCCAGTGTAGATCAGCTGTTCTCTGTGTGAATATATAGTGCTTCTGTTCATTATCTGATCATAACTCCAGTATCAGTGTAATATTCCTCCAGTGTAGATCAGCTGTTCTCTGTGTGAATATATAGTGCTTCTGTTCATTATCTGATCATAACTCCAGTATCAGTGTAATATTCCTCCAGTGTAGATCAGCTGTTCTCTGTGTGAATATATAGTGCTTCTGTTCATTATCTGATCATAACTCCAGTATCAGTGTAATATTCCTCCAGTGTAGATCAGCTGTTCTCTGTGTGAATATATAGTGCTTCTGTTCATTATCTGATCATAACTCCAGTATCAGTGTAATATTCCTCCAGTGTAGATCAGCTGTTCTCTGTGTGAATATATAGTGCTTCTGTTCATTATCTGATCATAACTCCAGTATCAGTGTAATATTCCTCCAGTGTAGATCAGCTGTTCTCTGTGTGAATATATAGTGCTTCTGTTCATTATCTGATCATAACTCCAGTATCAGTGTAATATTCCTCCAGTGTAGATCAGCTGTTCTCTGTGTGAATATATAGTGCTTCTGTTCATTATCTGATCATAACTCCAGTATCAGTGTAATATTCCTCCAGTGTAGATCAGCTGTTCTCTGTGTGAATATATAGTGCTTCTGTTCATTATCTGATCATAACTCCAGTATCAGTGTAATATTCCTCCAGTGTAGATCAGCTGTTCTCTGTGTGAATATATAGTGCTTCTGTTCATTATCTGATCATAACTCCAGTATCAGTGTAATATTCCTCCAGTGTAGATCAGCTGTTCTCTGTGTGAATATATAGTGCTTCTGTTCATTATCTGATCATAACTCCAGTATCAGTGTAATATTCCTCCAGTGTAGATCAGCTGTTCTCTGTGTGAATATATAGTGCTTCTGTTCATTATCTGATCATAACTCCAGTATCAGTGTAATATTCCTCCAGTGTAGATCAGCTGTTCTCTGTGTGAATATATAGTGCTTCTGTTCATTATCTGATCATAACTCCAGTATCAGTGTAATATTCCTCCAGTGTAGATCAGCTGTTCTCTGTGTGAATATATAGTGCTTCTGTTCATTATCTGATCATAACTCCAGTATCAGTGTAATATTCCTCCAGTGTAGATCAGCTGTTCTCTGTGTGAATATATAGTGCTTCTGTTCATTATCTGATCATAACTCCAGTATCAGTGTAATATTCCTCAGTGTAGATCAGCTGTTCTCTGTGTGAATATATAGTGCTTCTGTTCATTATCTGATCATAACTCCAGTATCAGTGTAATATTCCTCCAGTGTAGATCAGCTGTTCTCTGTGTGAATATATAGTGCTTCTGTTCATTATCTGATCATAACTCCAGTATCAGTGTAATATTCCTCAGTGTAGATCAGCTGTTCTCTGTGTGAATATATAGTGCTTCTGTTCATTATCTGATCATAACTCCAGTATCAGTGTAATATTCCTCAGTGTAGATCAGCTGTTCTCTGTGTGAATATATAGTGCTTCTGTTCATTATCTGATCATAACTCCAGTATCAGTGTAATATTCCTCCAGTGTAGATCAGCTGTTCTCTGTGTGAATATATAGTGCTTCTGTTCATTATCTGATCATAACTCCAGTATCAGTGTAATATTCCTCCAGTGTAGATCAGCTGTTCTCTGTGTGAATATATAGTGCTTCTGTTCATTATCTGATCATAACTCCAGTATCAGTGTAATATTCCTCCAGTGTAGATCAGCTGTTCTCTGTGTGAATATATAGTGCTTCTGTTCATTATCTGATCATAACTCCAGTATCAGTGTAATATTCCTCCAGTGTAGATCAGCTGTTCTCTGTGTGAATATATAGTGCTTCTGTTCATTATCTGATCATAACTCCAGTATCAGTGTAATATTCCTCCAGTGTAGATCAGCTGTTCTCTGTGTGAATATATAGTGCTTCTGTTCATTATCTGATCATAACTCCAGTATCAGTGTAATATTCCTCCAGTGTAGATCAGCTGTTCTCTGTGTGAATATATAGTGCTTCTGTTCATTATCTGATCATAACTCCAGTATCAGTGTAATATTCCTCCAGTGTAGATCAGCTGTTCTCTGTGTGAATATATAGTGCTTCTGTTCATTATCTGATCATAACTCCAGTATCAGTGTAATATTCCTCCAGTGTAGATCAGCTGTTCTCTGTGTGAATATATAGTGCTTCTGTTCATTATCTGATCATAACTCCAGTATCAGTGTAATATTCCTCCAGTGTAGATCAGCTGTTCTCTGTGTGAATATATAGTGCTTCTGTTCATTATCTGATCATAACTCCAGTATCAGTGTAATATTCCTCCAGTGTAGATCAGCTGTTCTCTGTGTGAATATATAGTGCTTCTGTTCATTATCTGATCATAACTCCAGTATCAGTGTAATATTCCTCCAGTGTAGATCAGCTGTTCTCTGTGTGAATATATAGTGCTTCTGTTCATTATCTGATCATAACTCCAGTATCAGTGTAATATTCCTCAGTGTAGATCAGCTGTTCTCTGTGTGAATATATAGTGCTTCTGTTCATTATCTGATCATAACTCCAGTATCAGTGTAATATTCCTCCAGTGTAGATCAGCTGTTCTCTGTGTGTGATTATTTATAATTTGTGACAGGCCTTCTGCCAATCCAGATATTTAATTGCAGTGAATACAGGAAACAAGGCAATGCAGGCCAGTATTAATCAAGCACCTTTCAATCATTTATGAATGTAAATACCGTTTCTCTCTTTGATGACATGCAGTGCCTGCAGCTGGAGCTCCATGTTCTTCTGGACCATCAGCGAGCGGAACATCTGAAAGTCATTGGTGGCAAGAACTGGCTGGATCACAGCCTGTTTAAAGAAGAGAACGCCGTTAGCCATCACGCCATTGACATTACAGGAACCTCATATTACCCACAAATAACATCTCTTCTTACGGTCTAGAGAACAGAAACCCACACACACTAATGGAGCACGAGCCTCTTCCTGCTCCGTAAAGGGATCTGGAAGATGTTCATCACTGTCAGAACTGAATGCACTATTGCTGGATAATGTTCAGGAAACTAAACCGGACAATAAGGCTCATCTTCCACAAGACTGAGAGCTTCCCACGGTCTCAATAACGGACAGGAACCGTCCAGGTGCGAACAGTTTCCTCGTAGCCCGGGAATTATTCACGACTACAAATTCTCTGAGATGAGACTACAAACGTCATCAAAAGACTCCTCATTGAATAAATCACGCTTACTTTAATTCTCAGTTTAATGAAAGGTATTCAGATATAACCTCACAATGAGAATGTGAAATAAGGTTTATTTCTGTTGCAGTGTCACATGTGATCCACAGAGCTCAAATCTGATTGGCTCTGTGGGTGAATGCTGACCTTCGCTGTGAAATCTTCTTTACGGTGTATATTTGCATTAATGACTGACTTCAGCCGATCAGCGGTTTCTGGTTCAGGTCAGTCTGGCGTCTCACTAACCCAGTTCTCTAATCCCGTGACTCTCTCGGGCTCTGCTCAGGACAGGCTGGGATGTCTTATACAGGCCTCGGGAACGGGCCGAAACAAGAGCAACGGACCCTTCTCTCAGAAGCAGAAGTCGTCACAGTCGTGTAAACCTCTCGGGAACTACAACAAACTCGGTTTATGCTTTTCCATTCGCTCCACTAGCAGAAGATAATAAAACTATTAAGATATTAAGACTCAAGCGCGCGTTTCACTCCAAACAAACTCAAATAATCCCATAGGGAAGAAGGCAAAGAGCCAGGCCTGATGAAATGAGGAACTTTAAACACAATGATGATTAACTCGAAGACTAACGGGTCCATAGAACCTGAAAGAATATAATGTTTAATACTCATTTGTTTTCATCGTTTTTACTCATGTAACATTGTATTCTAATAAATAAGCAACCACAATTTTAGATACCAGTGAAACAACAATTCTTGATTCCAACTGATATTTGTAGAAGAAAAATGTAATCATAAAAGAAGATTTATGTTTGAGTTCATTCAGAAGTCAATGTCTGTTTGTGAAACACCTTTTTCAGCTGTTCAGACACAGCTTCTGCTGAAGCCCAGGGGGGTAACGGTGGGACATCTAAAGGGGGAGCTTTCCCGTCTTAGGGTGTCGGATCATTTAAATGATATCAGCTTCGAGACAGGGAAGGGACAATTTACATATTGTGTTTGTGCCCTGTACTTTGTGGAAAAACACTGAAGGGGGGTTGCTTAAACATTGGGGGTATAAGAGCTGACTTTTCTTAGTTCTAGTCAGTTCACACTTGTGGTCTCCATGAGTATGGTAGCTTCAACTGTGGATTCATTTTCTTGCAAGAAATTAAATCTTTAAAGACACAATTGGCTAAGTTTTGTCTCTTATTCAGAAATGCAATGGAGTTAATGTATTTTTGCCGCAACATATTCCACAGCCAAAACTACAAGCCCAATCATTTAAATTGAAAACATTATTGAATAAAAGTGAACCGGCAGAAATAAAGTTAGAACAGTGCTAAGAATAAAGTGATTGATGTTGCAGGTCTAACAGCAATTCAGGTACAGAAATAGAATAACATTGGATAATTTTCACTGTATGAATGAAATATAGATGTTAAAACTGGCTACAAAAGTTATTCAGTGGATGATTTTTCTTGTGTTCTTTGATTAATTTTAATGACAGACGGCAGGACTGCAAGCTACTGTCTCTTTAAGAGCAAATGCACAATATTGAATCCAACACTGACACGCTTCCGAATTAATGTGTCAACTGCTTACATTGGGTTAAGACAGCAGACTGTGTTAATACTCGCTATATTTGGCATAGGCTACTCGTTCAAGCGCTCTGTGTGTGTGCTGTGGATGAAACGGCATATGCCACAGATCAGATGCATCGCGTTCTCATGTTCAGTGCAAAACAGTGACTCTAATCACCATACAGGCACAAAGATCACTTCAAGAATGAAAATATGTGGCGTCGGTGTGTTTAAGAACTGCACAAACGGAAACGTAGGCAATCTATATTAGCCTATATCTTTCCATAAGTGCAGACTCTACACAGAAAGAAGAATACTGAAAATGCCCATACGCACTCTTCAGGCTAGCGTGAGTCGTTATACATTAACAACGCTTTGAGACTAATTGTGTCGTTTAATGGAAAAGTGTGAACGGCGCCACAGGATTTTGAACAACCCCTTTAATCATCTGTTTGTCAACTGCTAATATTCTCTTAATATTTATGATACACGCACCGCCACACGTCAAAATAAACACTTCTTTTAATAGGAGATGAAATATCTTAATTTAGTGCTGGCACCCAGGGTGGCCAGTCAGATGTCAATGCCCCCCCCCCCGGCTCTGCCACTGAATGGAGCAGAGGAAGCACTGGCAAACCTGAGCTTAGATGGAAAGCCCACTTTCAGTAAATTGCCTGTTTTGTAAAGTTCAGGAAATACAGTATATGTTTTAAAGCTTGTCAACAGTTATGGAGGTTGAGTCAAATCCCTAGATCAGGAAAGTGTGTTGTTGAAGTAATCTCCAATATTTACGAACGGTCCGATTGACAGCGGGTCAGAATGAGGAGCTCTACCGATGTCTTTCGAGCTCCTCACAGGCCTGTGGCGCGTCAGTCAGCAGACCCGATGAGGTTAACCCCGTCTGAAAGATGCTCGACCCTCACTGGCTGTGTTTTAATGATACGCCAATGTCCTCAAAGGCAGTCTTGGACAAAGACACTGCATGCGCATTTTCAGGTCAATCGGACTGACTGTTGCGTAGCTAAAGCTGTTTTCGTGTTTTTTTCCTGTTATAGCGCCACCAAGTGGCCAGTCAGCATGTCCTTTATAAACCCAACAGGTTTATAATGTAGCATTTTACGGTAACGCTTTAGATTACGGCCCGGAAAGTACCACGTAATTAAAGTGAATTTACAGGGTCATTTTCGATAATTATAGTGTGACTATAAAGTAAGTAGGTGTAGGTATAAGGGAACAATATGTAATATTGTGAGAATAAAGGGGTAACTAGCCCGGAAAGTACTGCGTAATGAAATCGAATTTACAGGGTAATTTTTTTGTAATTATACTGTAATGTTGTATGTGTTTAGGCAAAAAAACATGTCAAGTTTGGGGAATAAAGGGGTAACAACCAGGAAAATTACAAATAAGTATACTGTAAGTATTGCATAATTGTATAAGTATTGACACTTCCAGATGAGAACACAAAAACATTTTTAAATATTACTTTTATATTTGTTTATTATTGTGAAGCTGCTTTCAAACAATATGTAGCCTATAGTTTAAAGCACTATTTAAATATGTTTTAACTTGACACGATGGAGATATTGCATGCTACCCCTTTATTCTCACAATATTACATATTGTTCCCTTATACCTACACCTACTTACTTTATAGTTACACTATAATTACAAAAAAATTAGCCTGTAAATACGATTTCATTACGCAGTACTTTCCGGGCCGTAATCTAAAGCGTTACCCATTTTACTGTTAAAATAACAATCATCTTTACAGTGAATATAATACATGTATGTTACTCTATACAAAATAAAAATAAAATTATATATATATATATATATATATATATATATATATATATATATATATATATATATATATATATATATATATATATATAAAATGTTGCTAGATGTCAAAAACTGGCTTCATCATCAGCAGTCACATGACCACATCAGATCACTGCGCGCGCTGAGCCGCATTATAACGCATTATAACGCATTATAACGCGCGGTAATCCGAGATGAGAAGTGCTGTCAGGAGGCTCGTACCTGCAGAGCTTTGGAGCTGGTGAGAGACGAGCACGCGCGCAGGAACTGCTGCTCACTGATGCCCACCTCCTGCATGTAGTTCTCCAGCAGCCGCTCCACCTGTCAATCACAGCAGCTGTCAATCACTCACAGGTGCTGATGACGCGGCATTGACGCGCGTCAGAGCGGCGCTCGCTCACCAGTTGCTTGTACTGCTGATGGATCTCTGTGTAGGTCAGCTTATTCTCATCCTCGTCATCGAACACTGAAACACACACACACACACACACACACACACACACACACACACACACACACACACACAGGGCATTGGCATGCAGGCGCAGGGACAGTGTGTGTGTGTGTGTGTGTGTGTGTGTGTGTGTGTGTGTGTGTGTGTGTGTGTGTGTGTCCATACCCGAGCAGTTGCTCTCCATGAAGTCCGCCAGCGGGATGAGCCAGTCCGGGCTGCCCAGGAACCCCGCGACGCTCTCCAGCACCCACTCTCCGTCATCGGCCATGGTCGCGCTCACGCTCGCGTCCCTCCGCACATCATCAACACACCAGCGCTCCTGTGAACGGAGTGTGTTACAAACCAACGCGAGCACCCCGGATGTGATGTGTGCAACATAATCTGCGACCATAGCAACCGCTGGCGTCACCGCGGGCGTCACAGCCTCTCCTCCGGCTGCTCAGCTGAGTACCGCCGCCTCCTGCGCTGGAGAAACTCATCATGTAAAAACGGCACATAATGCCGTTTAAATGCCTTTTAATTTATTATTGTAATAAAATGTTCAAAATGTTATAAATTCTCCAGCTCATAATGTAATAACAACTTTTACATTATGAGAAATATTATAAACTTACCAAAAACATGTCATATTTTAATCCTTTTAATAGCTTTTAAAACATAACAAATATTAACATTCCCTTATAGTACATTAAAAAACTCCAGTCTTAAACTACCTGCAACATATTTAAATATTCATGCTATTATTATTATTATTATAATCATTAATAATAAACAAAGCATCAGTATTCATTTACTGTACATTTAAAAATCTAAACCTGTCTATAACATCCAGCAGATGACTGAAACTACACTACTTGTGATAGTTTAAAGGTGCAAACGTTCTGATTTTATTCATTTATCTGCATTTAGATTTTTTTGAATGTACTGTAAAGGAATACCAATGCTCTGTACATAATTTAATAATAATAACAATTGCATGAATATTTAATAAATCATAACATTATGAATATAACAGGAACAATAAAAAAACAAGAAATATCACAAAACAATACAACTAAAATAACGAAGACCCAGAGGGAGAAAAATAAATAAATAAATAAATAAATAAAGTATACAGGGTTAAACATTGAAAGCAATCTTTGACTTTTCAAAGATGTTTAGTTTTTAATGCTAATCAAAGACCAAACATATGAATTATAGTCAGACAGTAGTATCTTACCCAAACATCTGCATTTGTGAATAAAACACTTGCCATTGAAACCCATGGACTGGTTTGAGTACAGCCAACTCAAATTAAACAGATCAGTTCAGACTAATTAACTTTTATGAGTATTTTCATCTTTCTTTTGAGTTCTCAAAACTGACACGTTTTCAGTCATCTGAATTTCTTCATCATTTTGAAGTTTACGGACTTGTTGCTTTTTATTTAGACAAACTTAAAATGTAACTGAAACTGGGCTGGGCTTTCTATTTCCCAGCATGCTTTGCCATGACACTCAAAAGGGAGTAAATGCAACAAAAAAAAGTGTTATATTATGTTTTTTTGTGTGTGTGCAAGATTAATGTTAGGTGGAGATTTAGTAGTGTTTAATGTTTTGTTATGTTAAGAGTTTCTGTTGGGTTTTCATCATGTGACGAACAGCATGAGCTTAGTTTGACATCAGATTTATGATAAATGTATTATAATTCTGTCCTCATTCCAGTGCTAATGCTATCATAGCTACTGAATTAGCTTGTTAAAGCTAGTCAAGTTTCCAATACTGAAAATATATTACTTGATAATTTTAATTTAAATGTATGAATTAGCTTTCTCACAGTTAAGAGCAATTAAAAAATATATGAGTACAAAATAAAAATCTGCAAGTTCTTCTGACTTAAACTTTACATATTGCCTCCATTGTTTTTACTTTTGCCAACTTATTCAGCTTTTCATTGTTTCATGAACAGATGTACAATACTGAATATGAGACTTTGAGTTGTGATTAAGAAAAATTATATTAGAGGTGTTAATACATATTCTGACAATAGTTTTTCTGAGATATGTACATAACTTCACAAACACGTTCACAAAAGCTGTACAATTGTCTCGTCCACATCACAGAAAGTGCATTTATTGTCCATGTTTTGGACTTATTGAGGACACTATTACAGGGGTAGCATCTATGCAGTATTTTCTTTTATCATGTTTGTTACAGGATATTTGTGTGGAAGAGACCAGACTCCAGCTAACACTGTATCCATTTACAGAAGAGGCTGGAATAGATTTTCTGTTCATACGATTACAAACAAAGTGCAACTGAATCTGTAATCAAAATCCCTTCAATTGAAACATAATCTAAAAAACATTCATTTAACAGCATAAAACACTAATGAACATAACTGATAACAAATAGAAATAAAATGAATGTCAGTTTACAGCTTTTCACTGTAAATTATTAGATGATTTGTTCTTTTTACTTCCAAAAACAGATATACACCATTAACTGTGAACCATTCAATTGGAAAATTCACTTTTACATGGTGTTTGAACATAAATGTGTGTCGGCAGTGTGTGCACAACCTCCCTATAATGATAAAAATCCACACACTCCTCTTTATTAACCCCCATAAATCATAAGCAGTGTCAAATATGCTTATATGCACTGCTGCTGGACTCCGCCCTATTGGCATAGGCCCCACCCACTGCTGCTGCTGGACTCCGCCCTATTGGCAGAGGCCCCGCCCACTGCTGCTGGACCCCGCCCTATTGGCAGAGGCCCCACCCACTGCTGCTGCTGGACTCCACCCTATGAGCATAGGCCCCGCCCACTGCTGCTGGACCCCGCCCTATTGGCATAGGCCCCACCCACTGCTGCTGCTGGACTCCGCCCTATTGGCAGAGGCCCCACCCACTGCTGCTGCTGGACTCCACCCTATGAGCACAGGCCCCACCCACTGCTGCTTCTGGACTCCACCCTATGAGCATAGGCCCGCCCACTGCTGCTGGACTCCGCCCTATGAGCACAGGCCCCGCCCACTGCTGCTGCTGGACTCCACCCTATGAGCACAGGCCCCACCACTGCTGCTTCTGGACTCCACCCTATGAGCATAGGCCCCGCCCACTGCTGCTGGACTCCACCCTATGAGCACAGGCCCGCCCACTGCTGCTGCTGGACTCCACCCTATGAGCACAGGCCCCGCCCACTGCTGCTGCTGACTCCACCCCTATGAGCACAGGCCCCACCCACTGCTGCTGCTGGACTCCACCCTATGAGCATAGGCCCCGCCCACTGCTGCTGGACTCAACCCTATGAGCATAGGCCCCGCCCACTGCTGCTGGACTCCGCCCTATGAGCATAGGCCCCGCCCACTGCTGCTGGACTCCACCCTATGAGCATAGGCCCTGCCCATGATCACTAATCTAGAACCTCCTTTTTAATCTTTTGTGATTTATTTTTCTACATGCAATTATATGATAATTTATCTAATAAGGAACATAATGACAATCCTTTACAGAAAAGAGATGAGAAACTCTTGATAGACAATAAAACTCGACCAGTGAGAGACAAATCCGTCGCCAACCAAGAATTGAACTTCTTTTTAATTACGTCTTTAATAGGGTTTAAATCATATTTGAATTTAAAGATACTTTTACTCCTAAACAATTAACTACATATTTAAGTTGAATTCTTTGCTGTTTTATCAATATTTTTTAAAGACAATATTTTACATTTTGAAATAATGAGAGAGAGGCAAGAGACCTGAGAGAATTCTTCAATGGTCTCCAACTTTCGATCGATCTTTTAAAAAATTGTGGAAATTTTGTATTTCTTTATCAGTAGCCACATTCAAATCCAGACTCAAAACACATCTGTCCAGCTGTGCATTTACTGAATGAGCACTGTGAGTATGAAATGTGCTATATAAATAAACTTGCCTTGCCTAAATTCTAATACCTTTAATCACATTATTCTGGTTGACCATTACATTTAAAATCTTAGTAACTAACAATAAAAGGACGAGGGAAATAGGGCAGCCCTGTCTTATTCCTCTGTGAATAGGCAATGATGGTGTTCCAGAGGTTTAACTATTTCCTACAATGTTCCCACTGCATTCATAAAATAATTATTAAAGTCAGAGAAACATAATTTACTAAAAATAAAACTATGTATTAACATTTTGAATATTTATTTTTACAACACAAAGTATAAAAGAAAATACATGTTCATTGAAGGATAGTCATGAATTTTTTTTAAATACAAAGTGCAAATATATATATATTTAATATATAAGAGTAAATCATATATTTCAACATGCATTGAATCAACATGCATGTAGAAACTATGATAAAGCTTTGATAATATTTGACTTTAATTTTTTTACATAAACTCTGAATCCGCTAAAAAACAAACAAGATGGAATATGAAAATCTGTAGAAAGATTTTGTAAACCTGCCTTTAAAAATGTTATCATTTCAAATACAGTGCTTGATAATGCATAGTAGATTTCTTATGCTACAAAGTGATAGTCACATTGATAAAACTTTTTTAATAGTTGAAGGTAGAAACAGTTTCTAGAGTAAAAATCTCAGGGCAACGGCCCTGTTTCCACATGGTATGAAGATGCACTTTTGTGGCCGCAAGCGTCTCAAATGCGTCTAGCGCTTAGAATAGATTTTGACAAGACCCTTCCCTTTTATTTAGTCATACCATATATCACTCTCTCTGGAGCAAAGAACGGCACGCACAAGTGCGATCTAACGGACAAACCCACGTCAGGTGATGGAGGAAAGAGGTCGATGAGAAGGACAAAGATAGCATCTGTGAGTGTGACCGCACCGCTGAAGTGCATCTTCATACGAGGTGGAGAGAATGGCCGAACAGTACAGCGAAATACTGTAGATATTACCATACAAACATGCTCTGATAGCATGAAACGCCTTGCTTGTTGAATGCTGTTTGAACTCAAAGTGCATGGTACAAATGAAAAGAAACAGCCAAACCAATATGCATTGAAAGATTTGCATGTGATTTTCAAGCGCTGAAGTTGTCTTTGACTGTGTGCATGCTGCATGCTGGGATGTGGTTTGGATCTAGAGGTTTAGCGTAGTGGGAATGCCAGTCTCTTTCAAACACAGCTTTGATCTGCTCGACTACAGTGACGGTGTTGTTCGCCTCCGGACACTTCTTGATCACCACACCGACACCCGTGTTGAAGACAAACTCGCTGCCCACCCAGTTTGAATTCCCTAAGAACCAGAAACATGGTTTAGGAGAAGAAGCGTTAAACACCATTTTCCACTTTTCTCGATTTAATTCAAATTAGCAGCTGAATCTCACCTATATACACGGAGCTGTCTGTCACCATGAATCTGCTGTGATTGATTTTGTAGAGACGGCCATCGCTCTGCTCCCGGGGGATGAAGAACTTCTACAGGAACAACAATACAGCACATGTCTTCAGTATCAGTGGCAGTTATCCAGTCATTGCAGACATTTTTTGCTTATGAAACAACACTTCATCATTTATGATCCATGTATTACTTGATGAATGTTGTTCAGGCAATGAAAAAATTAAATGTAGCAAATCATATTTCTGGTCCTTTTGTTCAAATAACCTTCCATTGATGTGCAGCACCTTTAAATCTTAGGCTGCGTGCGTCTCAATCAGCTCCAGGTTTCCAGTGCACTGAAACGTTCATTCCCACAATGCACTGTGAAAACCAGGAAGCACCGATGCTCACAAGGTTCCCTTAATGGAAGTTCTGAAGCAAACATAAATCACCTGAGCTGACTCAGCAAACATCATGGCACGCCATTATTGAGTCATATTCCAGCATAAACATCACTAGAATCTAGCTAACATTTATCTGAAAGTGAGTCCTTCTTCTCTTCCAGGGACATGGAACAAAAAATTATAAAGAGGATCAGTAGAAGATGGGGCTCGGGAGTAACACACACACTATATCTCCAAAAGTGTTGGGATGCCTGCCTTCACATGCACATGATCTTTAATGCCATCCCATTCTCAATCCGAAGGGTTTAATATGGAGTCGGCCCACCCTTTGCAGCTCTAACAGCTTCAGCTCTTCTGGGAAGGCTTTCCTCAAGGTTTAGGAGTGTGTTTATGGGAATTCTTCTAGAAGCGCATTTGTGAGGTCAGGCACTGATGTTGGACGAGAAGGCCTGGCTCGCAGTCTCCGCTCTAATTCATCCCAAAGGTGTTCTATCGGGATGAGGTCAGGACTCTGTGCAGGCCAGTCCAGTTCCTCCACACCAAACTCGCTCATCCATGTCTTTATGGAGTGACGCTTTGTGCACTGGAGCGCAGTCATGTTGGGACAGGAAGGGCCCGTCCCCAAACTGATCCCACAAAATTGGGAGCATGAAATTGTCCAAAATGTCTTGGTGAAGCATTAAGAGTTCCTTTCACTGGAACTAAGGGGCCAACCCCTGAAAAACAACCCCACCCCATAATCCCCCCTCCACCAAACTTTACACTTGGCACAATGCAGTCAGGCAAGTCCCGTTCCCCTGGCAACCGCTAAACCCAGACTCGCCCATGAGATGGTCAGACAGAGAAGCGTGATTGGTCACTCAGAGAACACGTCTCACTGCTCTGTGCTTTACACAGGTGATCATTAGTTCTCTAGTGACTGTGATCGGACAGGAGGAGGTGACAGTGGTCATGTCGCTGTAAATACAGTCATCAGTGTGTAGAGAGCCAGTGTCTTTGCCTCATAGAGAGCTGATTGAGACACACCCCAGTGGTCAATGGTGATCCCTCCCTCTAGTGCTTCTTTGGTTCATGAATGAGTCAGCATTTTGAATGAATTGTTTGATTTAATGACTCAATCATAAAGACCCTGTAGATTACCCCCCCCCACATACACACACACACACACACACACACACACACACTGGAACAAACACAGTCAAGTGGACTGATACAAACAGTGAAAAGTCCCAGTGCAGTTGAACTGTTACATCAGCACTCTTGGCACAGGTGTATAATGTAAAGCGCGTTTGATAGTAAGCTACAATAATAGCCTCTGTTGATGTCTGATGAATGCCCACTCACCGCCTCCAGAGAGCAGCTGAGCGACTCGATGCACAGAGCCTTCAGAGACCACAGGAAGTTCAGCGTCAGCGGCCCGGTCTCTTCCCCGCAGCTTATTAACACACGCACTTGGATGCTTTCTTTCAGAATCAGGGCTTCTCGGAGCATGTTGTCAATGAGTGACCAGTACCTGTGAAGTACAGAGTTACATCAGCAATGCTCCTGCTGTGAATGCTGTTATAAAGGAAGCACCATCCCATTAGAACTGCAGGTCAAAACTAAACCTGATGCAACAAAGGCCACTCAAACACCTTATTAATGTCACACATGCTTCATTATACTGTCTCTTATAAGTGTGTAATGAGTGTTGGGTTGGTTAATCTGGTAGAAATGTTAGCCTTGTATTTCTTTGCAAGCCATTATACACTCACCTACAGGATTATTAGGAACACCTGTTCAATTTCTCATTAATGCAGTTATCTAATCAACCAATCACATGGCAGTTGCTTCAGTGCATTTAGGGGTGTGGTCCTGGTCAAGACAATCTCCTGAACTCCAAACTGAATGTCAGAATGGGAAAGAAAGGTGATTTAAGACATTTTGAGCGTGGCATGGTTGTTGGTGCCAGACGGGCCGGTCTGAGTATTTCACAATCTGCTCAGTTACTGGGATTTTCACACACAACCATTTCTAGGGTTTACAAAGAATGGTGTGAAAAGGGAAACACATCCAGTATGCGGCAGTCCTGTGGGAGAAAATGCCTTGTTGATGCTAGAGGTCAGAGGAGAATGGGCGACTGATTCAAGCTGATAGAAGAGCAACTTTGACTGAAATAACCACTCGTTACAACCGAGGTATGCAGCAAAGCATTTGTGAAGCCACAACACGCACAACCTTGAGGCGGATGGGCTACAACAGCAGAAGACCCCACCGGGTACCACTCATCTCCACTACAAATAGGAAAAAGAGGCTACAATTTGCACAAGCTCACCAAAATTGGACAGTTGAAGACTGGAAAAATGTTGCCTGGTCTGATGAGTCTCGATTTCTGTTGAGACATTCAGATGGTAGAGTCAGAATTTGGTGTAAACAGAATGAGAGCATGGATCCATCATGCCTTGTTACCACTGTGCAGGCTGGTGGTGGTGGTGTAATGGTGTGGGGGATGTTTTCACTGTGCAGGCTGGTGGTGGTGGTGTAATGGTGTGGGGGATGTTTTCACTGTGCAGGCTGGTGGTGGTGGTGTAATGGTGTGGGGGTGTTTTCACTGTGCAGGCTGGTGGTGGTGGTGTAATGGTGTGGGGGATGTTTTCACTGTGCAGGCTGGTGGTGGTGGTGTAATGGTGTGGGGGTGTTTTCACTGTGCAGGCTGGTGGTGGTGGTGTAATGGTGTGGGGTGTTTTCACTGTGCAGGCTGGTGGCGGTGGTGTAATGGTGTGGGGATGTTTTCACTGTGCAGGCTGGTGGAGGTGGTGTAATGGTGTGGGGGATGTTTTCACTGTGCAGGCTGGTGGTGGTGGTGTAATGGTGTGGGATGTTTTCACTGTGCAGGCTGGTGGTGGTGGTGTAATGGTGTGGGGATGTTTTCACTGTGCAGGCTGGTGGTGGTGGTGTAATGGTGTGGGGGTGTTTTCACTGTGCAGGCTGGTGGAGGTGGTGTAATGGTGTGGGGGGTGTTTTCACTGTGCAGGCTGGTGGTGGTGGTGTAATGGTGTGGGGATGTTTTCACTGTGCAGGCTGGTGGAGGTGGTGTAATGGTGTGGGGGATGTTTTCACTGTGCAGGCTGGTGGTGGTGGTGTAATGGTGTGGGGATGTTTTTCACTGTGCAGGCTGGTGGTGGTGGTGTAATGGTGTGGGGTGTTTTCACTGTGCAGGCTGGTGGTGGTGGTGTAATGGTGTGGGGATGTTTTCACTGTGCAGGCTGGTGGTGGTGGTGTAATGGTGTGGGGGATGTTACCACTGTGCAGGCTGGTGGTAGTGGTGTAATGGTGTGGGGAGTGTTTTCACTGTGCAGGCTGGTGGTGGTGGTGTAATGGTGTGGGGATGTTTTCACTGTACAGGCTGGTGGTGGTGGTGTAATGGTGTGGGGATGTTTTCACTGTGCAGGCTGGTGGTGGTGGTGTAATGGTGTGGGGGGTGTTTTCACTGTGCAGGCTGGTGGTGGTGGTGTAATGGTGTGGGGTGTTTTCACTGTGCAGGCTGGTGGTGGTGGTGTAATGGTGTGGGGATGTTTTCACTGTGCAGGCTGGTGGAGGTGGTGTAATGGTGTGGGGATGTTTTCACTGTGCAGGCTGGTGGTGGTGGTGTAATGGTGTGGGGATGTTTTCACTGTGCAGGCTGGTGGTGGTGGTGTAATGGTGTGGGGATGTTTTCACTGTGCAGGCTGGTGGTGGTGGTGTAATGGTGTGGGATGTTTTCACTGTGCAGGCTGGTGGTGGTGGTGTAATGGTGTGGGGATGTTTTCACTGTGCAGGCTGGTGGTGGTGGTGTAATGGTGTGGGGATGTTTTCACTGTGCAGGCTGGTGGTGGTGGTGTAATGGTGTGGGATGTTTTCACTGTGCAGGCTGGTGGTGGTGGTGTAATGGTGTGGGGATGTTTTCACTGTGCAGGCTGGTGGTGGTGGTGTAATGGTGTGGGGGATGTTTTCACTGTGCAGGCTGGTGGAGGTGGTGTAATGGTGTGGGGATGTTTTCACTGTGCAGGCTGGTGGTGGTGGTGTAATGGTGTGGGGGATGTTCCCACTGTGCAGGCTGGTGGTGGTGGTGTAATGGTGTGGGGGATGTTTTCTTGGCACACTTTAGGCCCCTTAGTGCCAATTGGGCATGGTTTAAATGCCACGGCCTACCTGAGCATTGTTTCTGACCATGTCCATCCCTTTATGACCACCATGTTCCCATCCTCTGATGGCTACTTCCAGCAGGATAATGCACCGTCACAAAGCTCCAATCATTTCAAACTGGTTTCTTGAACATGACAATGAGTTCACTGAACTAAAATGGCCCCACAGTCACCAGATCTCAACCCAATAGAGCATCTTTGGGATGTGGTGGAACGGGAGCTTCGTGCCCTGGATGTGCATCCCACAAATCTCCATCAACTGCAAGATGCTATCCTATCAATATGGACCAACATTTCTAAAGAATGCTTTCAGCACCTTGTTGAATCAATGCCACGTAGAATTAAGGCAGTTCTGAAGGCGAAAGGGGGTCAAACACAGTATTAGTGTGTGTTCCTAATAATCCTTTAGGTGAGTGTATAATAGCAGGTATTGGCTTGACTCACCTGGGTGTGCTGCGATTGAAAATTGGTAAATAGTCTGTTATGGAGATGTAGATGAAAGTCTTGGCCTCCTGAATGACGCTTTTAATGGCCTCAATGCCTTTCGTCCGGTTCTTTGGGCAGAAAACATCTGGGGAACTCTAACAGAACAAAAAAAAATACACAATGCAGTCATGTTCTGCTCTGTTTCTCCTCTTTCATCGGTGCAACCCAGTGTGTTCAGTCCAGTTTCTTTACATACATACAGCTAAAGCTCAAGGTTACATGCATTACACGAGCCCGTAACCCTGCCTCACGTGAACATTCATCACTCTGTGCCTTGAGATATATCACACGTCACAGGGATTTGATCAGGAGTGAGGCAGGAGCTTGACTGATTGCATGCTGATCCCAGAAGCTGGAGTGGATGATAGACGCTCCATGTTAATTTTATGTGTATCTGTAAATCTATAATAGCAAATCTCTCGCCCATAAGCAGTGCAGAAAACAAACATCATTAATCTCCATCTCTAACCGCTCTATTTATACTGTAGTGTGTCTGACAAACAAATAAAGCATCATTACAGGGAAGCAAATCGAATGAAGGATCATTTCCGTGTAGCAGGATGATTCCCGCTTCCATTAGAAACGAAGAATGGAAGCAGCTCTAGCTCGACTCACAGAAATGTAAGCTTCTGTGTGGTTCAGATGCAGTTTCTGGGCCTTGCCTCCGTTATGCAGCCCGTGCAGCCTCTTTGACCATATCGACGGCAGGAAGTCTCTGTATTCCAGCTGGAAGTAAAGGCTGAATATGCGGTGCAGGTCCATCACCAGACAGCTGCAGTCATGAATAATGATGCCAAACTCCTTCATCTGTAAAACAATCACACGTCACCCCACTCTCCAGACCCCACATGATGAAGAACATCACACACATACACACTACAAACTGTTGGCTTGACTGAAAGATTGAAAGTTTTATAAGCTTCGCAGAATGTTGTGTTATGTTGTTAGCATTGGTTTGACACATTGCTAAAATGAATGAACATGCTACTAGCATGATTTAATATTATGTTACCATAATGCTAGCATATTTTAGCAACATTGCTAAAATGAATTACCACGTTGCTAACATGAATTAACACATTGATAACATGATTTAACACATTTTTTAGCATTTGCTAACATTTTATAGCACATATATGTTATATGTTCAAAGGAAATGGCATTTTGCTAACATATTTTAACACGTTGCTGACATTATTTAACACATTGCACAAGACGATTTAACATGTTGTTAACATTTTTAACATTTGTTAACATGTTTTAACACATTACTAGCATTTTTTAGCACAGTGCTATCATAAATTAGCATGTTGTTTAACACATTGCAAACATGATTTAACACATTGCTAAGGTTTTTAACATTTTGCTAACATGTTTTAGCATATTGTAACATGATTTAACATGTTGCTATCATGTTTAACATTTGCTAGCATGTTTCCTAGCATTATTTGGAATTTTTCTAGCATTAATTAGCATGTTGTTATCATGATTTAACAGATTGCTAGCATGTTTTAACACTGCTACATGAATTAGCATTAGCAAACTAACATTATTTAGCACATTGGTAGCATGAAATAACATGTTCCTAGCATTATTTAACAAATTGTTCACATGAATTAGCATGTTATTTTGCACTTAGCTAACATGTCTTAACATTGTAAGCATTAATTTATAAATAAGTGTTTTGCTAGCATGATTTAACACATTTTTAACATGAATTAATATTTTGCCAGCATGATTTAACACATTGCTAGCATGAATTAGCATTTTACTAGCATTAAGGTAGTATGTTGCTAACACGATTTAACATGTTGCTACCATGAATTAGCATGTTGCAAGCATTATTTAGCACATTACTTGCATGATTTAACATGCTGCTAGCATTAATTTGGCACATTACTTGCATGATTTAGCATTTTGCTAGCATGAATTAGCATTATTTTACATGTTGCTATTATGATTACAAATATTGCTAGCATGATTTAACTTGTTTGCTATCATGATTTAACATTTTGTTAGCATGATTTAGCATGTCTGCTAGCATGTCCCAGGCATGCAGCTTTAACACTCTTATTAGAGGTGAACGCATGGCACAGGGTTATGTCCCAGTTACAGTATAATGCTGTTTTCATGTGTGTATTGTTGTAATACCCAGGCTGTTGCTAGGTAATCACAGGCACATGCATGTCTTTGCACTGGCGTGTAGAGTTTACCGTAGAGAGTGACCTCCAGTCCATGCCGGCGCTGCCCACATACATGTGCTTCCTGTCCACCACCCAGAAGGAGGAGTTCAGCTGACCTCTGGTGAGGGCTGTCATGTTCAGGTAATGCACGTCTGCACCTGATTGGTCAATGAACACAGTCACTCTGCTGAATAACCAATAGTGATCGTTCACAAAAGTTTCACACAAGGTGCCATCCAGAGCATGTGAGGAGTGATAACGTATGGGCTCCAGGTGTAAATCCCTGGGCTTGACCACCCCTCGGGCTGACCCCTGGAACACCTTAGGTCAGTGTTGCTCCCTCACTCACTGTTTAGTGCTCAAACCAACAGCACAGGTTCTCACGCAACCCAAGCCTTGCTTATATTAACTCTTTTCCTGCCAGCTTCATGCACTCTTTTTTTATCAACTCTTAAATATGGGTAAGTTTAATAAAAAAGCTAAATTTTGAACAAAAAGCTGAGAAAATCACGTTTTTATGAAAGACTGAATCCAGATGAGATTCAGAGATGATCACACACAGGTGGAGGACAGCTCTAATGCTTCTCAGTCCCGGGTCCACTTCTCATTCAGGAACAGCAGATAGTTCGGATTCATATGATGTTTAGTGTTGATGATCACGTTATTTTTCATATGCATCTGCTTACATGCGATCGCTTGCATTACTGCGTCTCCCTCACGTGTGTTTTGATCAGGAGATTCTGTACTCATGTAGAAGATGTGTAATAGCGCCCCCTAGCGTCTAACAGTGAAAACACGGAAACCCGGAAAATTATGTGTTTGGCGGGAAAGAGTTAAAGAGGTAAATGTGCTTCTTTCTCCCAGTCTCAAGGTCTCCCTGGGCTCAGTTTGTCCTGGTCTTACAGGTGTTTGCTGGTGTTCCCACTGTCGGGCGTGCCAGGGCCAGTTGCGTTTCCACTTCCAGGGCTTGACCGGGCCTCACAGGGCTTCCTCTGGGCCAATGTCCAGGGTTTTTTGGCCCACCGAATACCTTGGTCCGTAGCGGGCCAACAGGGGCTTGAGGAGTTAGGGTGCGATCACACTTGGCATGTTTGGTTTGATTAAAACAAACCCTGGTGCGATTGCTCTGTTAGTGCGGTTCATACGTGTGAAAGCTGATCCCAGGTGCACACCAAACAAGCGGACCGAGCCCGCTGAAAAGATGAGTCTGGGTCCGCTTCCAAACGAGCTCTGGTGCGGATCGAATGATATATGAACACATCCAAACCAAAGACAGGAAGATGAGACCCTAAAAGAGGACAGAATGCTCACTCAAATCGGTAGTCGCGATGTTGGCCATCACAGTTCAGTAGAGGCGTGTGTGTGTGTGTGTGTGTGTGTGTGTGTGTGTGTGATGGAGGGATTCCTGCCACGGTTTTGACTCCTCAACACATTTTCTAAGCTCTTCACGAGATCTCAGCTGGTCAAACACCATCATATGCAGGCTTCGCACACACAACGAGCGCATTTATAAGTTCTGTAAGTTCCGTCTCAAAATAGGCAATACATCATAAAAGCCGACCAATCAGGTTGTGAAAGTATGCCTTTAGGTTCGGTATCTTTTGGTTCAGTCATAGAAATGCCCATTTTTGCCAATGTCTGAACGCTAATCGGACCAGGACTATGTGTTTTTTCTTTAAGGTCCTGACCAAATAATCCAATCGAACCGCACTACAAGTGTGAACACACCCTTAAAGACATTTAAACAGAGACCCTTAGACTCAGGTTCAGACCCGACGAGTGTCTGAGCCCGACAGTGGAAACTCAGCTCGATTCTGGCCTCCGAGGTCCGAGGCACACCCGGCACTCTGTTAGCCCTGGCTAGCACTGGCTCGACGGTGGACTAGCGGCTAATGTGACCCTAGTCAAATAACCAATCACATCTAGTGCCGCTGTGGGCTTCCATCAGTAGATTGTTTGACCTCTTTGAAATGTTGCACAAGGAGGAAATTAAGTGGTTCTGAATCTCTGAATCGTGGGCCCTGTGTCTCACCTGGTTGAGCGGTGGCAGCAACATTGCTCAAAAAGCTGTATCATCACCGTAAGAACTTGATGTCATTACACCTTGACCGCTGCCGAGACTCCAGTGGTCTTCCTCTCCTGCTCCTCCAGACTTCCCATTGATCCCCTCTTCCTCAAGTCCCTGGGGTTTATTCCAAAGATTGCAGTTCAGGATTTGTCTCATGAGGAGGTAAATTAGCCGGTTTATGTGTGTTTGATTAGGGTTGGAGATGAACTCTGCAGAGGGTCTCAGGAGCAGGAGCTCTGCCTTAATGTCCTGGGTCTGAAGCATAGACTGTAAAAGAGCCATCAGGATTTTCCCCAAAACCTCCAGTGTTCCCTCTCACACCATCTGTGTCCTCTGAGCAAGTCCGTTACTTCTCCTAAGCCAGTGGGTTCCTAGGGTTTCAAAGCCTGTTGTTCCACTTGAGATGTGGAAACACCGGGAGCGGACTCAAGAAGTGTAGGTACTCACTTTTGTTGCTCTATTAAATCTCTCATGTTATATGTCCTTTGGACTTGATTAGAGTGTTTCCTATTCATGTAGAGTTATTAAGGTTATCAAACTCCAGTGCCTTTGCTTCTTGGGTCCAAACACATTCTCAGCATCATATACTTACCACGCTTAGTGAGTGCCTTGAGCTCTGAGGAATCAGTCAGTCCACTGGCCACTCTCAAACTGACCGACCGAGACTGCAAACTCATCAGCTGGCGGAGTAAGAGCTGACCCTGAGGATGGCAGAAGAAACAGGTCATACTGGGAACCCTCTTTAGGAGAAAAGCTCATAGGCGTAATCAGTAAAGGAGCTGAAACGGCAGTATGTTGACTGTTACCTGTTTGCCCTGAGGAAGATTAGATTCAGACTCTGTCGAGTTCAGTGCCCACCACGGTGACACAATCTCAACAGATCGACGCGCTTGGTCCAGCAGCTCGCGGAGACCAGCGGCCAGGGAAACTGTGTCCGTATAGGGAATAGACAGATCTTCTGGAATATTCTCCACAAGTACGACACTGTGAACGCAAGAGAATCTACATTCAACTGGAGGCATGTTTAAGCATTGCAGAAATGATTATGAGATGTAACCACAGGAACATGAATAGGAAGGTGTTTTTTCGGTAGTAATATAGGCGTATATGAGGACCCGTCAGACTTAACCAGACAGATGTGGATAACTGATCGACACTATGTGTACAAACTTTCATTGCAACACCTCCTAGATTTGACTAGATTACAAAGTCACGTGTTTATTCATCATTCTGCCGGTGATTCAGCACAATAAATCCCTATCAGACAGAATCAGATCACAAAGACATGGAATACACAGATCAAAACGAGAAACAAAACACCTTGATGACAAGACACAGCAGGCCTACAAACATGTACTGAACACTAATGGAAATAAATGCAATAGTACAGTAACAGGGTGAACAATGGTAATGAATACACACATACATACATAACTGTATGTATTATGGTGGCTTGCCAGCATTGCCTTAAGCAAGTGTCCTGCTCACGTGGGCTTGAGAAGCGAAGAAATCAGTTGCATCATTCCCTATTTGGCAAAATCCGGGAGGAGATCCTAGGAAAGTTGGAGCCCCTGTAAAGTCAACATGTTCTCCTAAATGACACCAATGCTTCGGTTTTATTACCAGATCAGATTTGAATCAAATTTAAAACACAATGGTTACATGTTATGGTCATAAAGCTTGTGGATTTGTTTATTAAAAGCACTATAGATGTAAAATACAGATTCCCCTTAATAATGAAAACAAATGTACTTCAACTTCAGGAACTTCAGGAATAAACAATCCACACTTTTACACATTATATTTTCAAAATAATAATATTAATAATAATAATTGCAGAGAATAGATGCTAAGCAGAATTCACCAGAGAGTTGTGGTAGTCTAGTGGTTGAGTATGTTGGCTGTTAACGGTCCCAGATTCACTTCAGGAAATGAGATTTAGGGCGATCCCAGTTGTGCATTATCACATCACTCCAACACTTTAACCATCATCAGTGGCTCTAGAGGGGTTTTACATCTGTCTCGTACTGAAAGTGTCCTCAGATGAGAAGAAGCCTCTGCTAATGTCTTTTCTTCTGCTAAACCTTGAAGATTTGATCCTCGTTCCTATCCTGTTACAGTGCCTGGATATTGAGTCTGTGTAATAGAATATCTTAAGAGGTCACATTACCTGCAGCCTGTCCAACACTAAATAGCTCCAAATCAATACTCTCTCTAAATCATATCTTTACAAACCCTTATAATTAAGACCATACTAGATAAAAAGGAGTGTGCCATTAATATAGCTCGCAGTCGCAGGGCTATTTTTTAAACACATAAGCTACGACATTTCTATTAATATTATGTTTGGTGCCCCTAGTGGTGCATCAATGACTCTGCAATTTTAACTGCATTGATGAATTTCATTGTTATCTTTACAAAGTTATGACTTCAGACCGAGTGTGCCGCACATGTCCTGAAAAGTGAAGCCGAAGCATTTCGATCCAGTATGGCTCATAAACCCCGCACAGTTAATGTAATCGAATCGGATGTGAGCAAAAACTAAAAAATCTAATTACACTGATGTATGTTCAAGTGTTCGTTTTTCCCAATAAGTTTGGCTTTAGTTAGTTATTTGATGCTATAAAAACAGAGTGTAACATTATGATCGACAGCTGTGCTTGCTCAGCTGGTTCTAGTTGCCCTAAATCGATGTAGACTCAGCAGCGCACCAGGCCAGCACCCGTGCCCGCTCAGCACCAGCAGACAGCAGAACCCGAGGTGAAGCAGCGCTTCTGCCCAACGAAGCGCTAACCATTCCCTTAGCACCAGGGACTCTGCCCTAAGCTAGTGCTGGACTGTGAGCTGCCCAAGCAGCCCTGATGTTTCGGGCACGAGGAGGAGAAGGCTAAGTCCCACCAAAGCATGGTCACTATGGTCACCACCAAAGCAACCATGTGTGCACCTCCCAACCCCCCACAGCCATCGTGCTGGTGGCCAGTACTGGGCACCCCCCACCTGTTGTATGGGCTCCCAGACCTCTTACCGCTGTTATAGCGAATCAAATAAAAAACAAACACCTTCACAAAAAGAGCATTTCTCCTGCATTTCATGCTGCAAGCGTCAGCCCCCCACCTCAGTGCAGCTCTCCCAAACCCTTGCCGCCCGAAGCCGGGCTTGGGAAGCCATTCCGGGCATGTCAAATGAGGTTTTAGAGACAATAAAAAGTGGTTACTCACTCCAATTCACTCGCAGACATCACCAACCAGCTGCTGTCTGCAGAGCCAAGGGCAATCCTGCTGAGAAGGGACCTCCTTTCCCAAGCGAAGGGGTCAATCTGGCATCCCAGACTTGTTGTAGAGCCTCCACCTATGCCTCTCGATGGGAGCGTTCCAGCCTCCCCCGGAGGATCATGAACATGATCTCTGAGGTTAGGGCGCCTTCTACCAGGGGCCTTTATATGCAGAAGTGGGCTTCTCTGGCTGGTGCGCAGCCTGGCTTATAGACCCCGTTCCTTGTGAGATTGCTTCCATTCTCTCTTTCCTACAAGAGGTGTTGGACTGTGGATGCACTCAATCCATGCTCAAAGTATACATGGCAGCTATTGCCTCGTCCCAAAGTGGTCCCTTCATGGGAGCACTCATAGGCCCTTCGGTTGAGCCGCTCGCGACAGCAAACCTTTGGCCTCTCTTGCTAAAGAACTCTCTCCTGCTGGCTCTGGCATCGGTCAAGCGAATTGGTGATCTGCAGGCTCTCTTTGGGCCCAACAACAGGAAAGTTGTCCTTAAACCCAGATGAGGCTAAATGGCTATGGTGCTTTTAGAGTTTATCTCTCTCTCTGGTCTTCCCTTTGCTGAGGGTGAACAGACACCACATCCACTCTGCCGGCACCGGCCCAGAGTGTTCATCGAGCAGCGCCCTACCAGAGGAATGGCCTCCTCTTGTGCCTGGTCTTGTGGAATATATATATATATATATATATACGGCGGCCAGCTGGTCCTTTCCGTCTACCTTTACAACCTGGACCTCCCGGCCCCCCAGGCACGGGGTCTGTCAGCTTAAATCAGAGATCAACCATACCTACAGACTCCGGTCCCTATCCCAAGCCTGCCATTTCTCATATATATGAGGTGTCCCTACGGCTATTCAGTCTCTGCGATTCCTCCTCATACAGAAACTATTCCACCACGTCAAGCGCACAATGGCTCAAGACATGTTTTTTGGGGTGTTAAATAATGACTTGATTACCAGTATACTGACTGCCGCTAACCTTATTAACGTCCGCTGCATGATTAATTTATATAGTCTCCTCCATAAATTTTGCATCTGAAACAGAATATCCAACAAATGCAATAAGCTTAGCCGCAAACTTTGTCCAAGCATTTTCATTGCTAATTTATCACGCTTTTTCATTTTTCCTGTTTTTTTCATGCCACAAGAGAGCTTGCTGGCACAAGCTGTTAGTAAATCTGGCCTTAATTATATTCACCTTCAGATTGGTGGTTCAGGGTGCCACGGTTGAAGAGAATCACCATCCTCACCGCAGCTGAAAGAGCACCGATTCACTGTCCATCTTGACTATCCTCTCATGTTGTGATCACCGCACTCCTTCACTCCTGCCCAGCCTGCTTCGTTTCTTTTGTCCATTTAGAGCTGTGACAAGCTCACCTTTCTTATTATAGGATTTTCACTGAGAATTACCAATGTGAATGTCCCATCATAAGGCATAGAAGCATAGCCCATACGTTTACATTGATAATTTATAGCCTTGGATTAGATTTGGTGAATTACAGAGGTCAGTTTTATGACAATGCATTGAATATGCCATTCCAGACCTGTACGACTTTCTTCTGTTGTACACACTGTAAATGCTTATATTTATATTTGTATATTTACTATATATACATAATATGTTTTTTTCATTGGATACAGAAAACACTACATCGTTATGCAATTGTTAGACGTCATACCATCTGAGCTATTCTAATAAATTTTTAAAAATACCTTCCCATTAACGTCTTTGTAATCTATTTGATGGAGAGCCAGATATGAATTATGCAGGTATTTCACACCACTACATTCATATATAGTCATTTAACAGACACTTTTATAAAATGTGAGGAACACCAGTGATTTGCGATGCCAAGTTTCAAGAATGATTATGATTAGTACATAAGCTAGAGCAGAAGTGACACGCAAAAGAGAAAGTGAAGAAGAATTGTTTTCTTTCCCAGTTGCAATCCATTTGAAATTGTGATTTTGCTGACAACATTGCAACTTTTTAAGTAAAGCTGACTTGACAGTCTTTTGTATGTTGTTCTTCAGTCTCTCGTTCCTGATGTTTATGCTGAACTGGGCATCTTTCTAAATTGCAAGAGGAAACATTCGTTTTCTAAACAAAAAATGACAGCATCTTGTGTCCCTGTGCAAGTTGACAATGGAATCCGATTTAAAGAGAGTGCTGGACTTCAATGACATTGTGGATGCGGAAAAAATATTTAATTTAAAATAAATGTTCATATAACAGATTTTTAGGAGGTAGGGGGACTCTGCTAATCATATAATCAGACATTACATTTTACAAGTGGTGATTTTTCCTCCCATGTGGCACAGATCGAATATGACCAACGGACGTGTAAGCAGGAAAAAAGCCAATATTCTCAAATGGGTTTCATGTATGGAAGTAAATTAGATATGAATCATATGTCATTAAAAAAGCGACGTCGACTCCGGTGAACAATGGAGGGCGAAAGTCATGTGGAACGCTCATGTTTTGCTGACCGTTAAAGATGTCTGCGTCCATTTCAAATCATGCCCTTTTTACTTCCTAAGCTTTTCCCAGGTCAGTGCTTCTACCTCGGGTTGTGTCACCAAGTGTTAAGCCTAAATGCAGATATCGGATATTGGTCACTTTTAAAAGAAGATGTAAGCTATATACAGACAAGGTCCGAGGGGTGAGTTTTGCTTACCGGCAGGTTTTGCTACAGGTTTCTTCAGTGATTCCGTCCTCATCGTCGCCCCACACATCTACAGCAGAGAATATTAATGCTATCAGGACAGCACAGCAGCACACCAGCGCAAAGATCACAATGCATTTGTGCTGAGACTGTAAGAAACAAGAGGAAGAAGCAAAGACACTCATTCAGAGGTAGAGTTTACACATGAGCAGTTGCTTGGCTTTGTGCAGAAGGGAACAATTCAGTTTATCCATGCTGCCCTTTAGCAAATCTTGATTGTGTTTCTGGCTCTACTAGAGCAGGTTTTCCTGCTTGAGTGTTGATTATTCCTCATATTCTCCATTGTTGCGGCTCCTCTCTTCCCAGTCTGTCAGTAACGCTCTGTTCAGTTCCTGTCTCTATGAAGCCCCTCCCTCTGAAAAGCACACTGTGCTCTGATTGGTCGGCTGGAGCAGTGAGTGTCCCGCCCCTTAATTCTGCGCATTAATTATTAAAATGAGGAATATTGTGGCATGTTCGCAGCTGAATTTGGCAGCCTTGCACTTGATGAAAAAAACACAGGTGGGCAAAACAATAGCACCCATTAACTGACTTAAAATACCAGAATGCTAATTAATGAACTTCATGTCTGATTTGGTTCATGTTTGGGCACCAAAGTTATGGGAAACTAACTGAAAATAAACTAAACAAGACTGCATAAATAAAGTGTAGAGAAGACCAACCCAACCTTAAATTAACATGTATTTACACGGAGGAAAACAGTGATAACAACATACAATACACATTCCAACAGATGAATATATATAGGATAAAATTCCCAAAGTTCAAAAATCATTTCTAAGAACTGATGGTTCAACTCCTTTGAACTTTCAGAAAAATATACACTATATTGCCAAAAGTGTTGGGACGCCTGCCTTTACACACACATGAGCTTTAATGCCATCCCATTCCCAATCCGTAGGGTTTAATATGGAGTCGGCCCACCCTTTGCAGCTCTAACAGCTTCAGCTCTTCTGGGAAGGCTTTCCTCAAGGTTTAGGAGTGTGTTTATGGGAATTCTTCTAGAAGCGCATTTGTGAGGTCAGGCACTGATGTTGGACGAGAAGGCCTGGCTCGCAGTCTCCGCTCTAATTCATCCCAAAGGTGTTCTATCGGGATGAGGTCAGGACTCTGTGCAGGCCAGTCCAGTTCCTCCACACCAAACTCGCTCATCCATGTCTTTATGGAGCGACGCTTTGTGCACTGGAGCGCAGTCATGTTGGGACAGGAAGGGGCCGTCCCCAAACTGATCCCACAAAGTTGGGAGCATGAAATTGTCCAAAATGTCTTGGTGAAGCATTAAGAGTTCCTTTCACTGGAACTAAGGGACCAACCCCTGAAAAACAACCCCACCCCATAATCCCCCCTCCACCAAACTTTACACTTGGCACAATGCAGTCAGGCAAGTCCCGTTCCCCTGGCAACCGCCAAACCCAGACTCGTCCATGGGATGGTCAGACAGAGAAGCGTGATTGGTCACTCAGAGAACACGTCTCACTGCTCTAGAGTCCAGTGGTGGCGTGCTTTACCCCACTGCATCCCACGCTTTGCATTGCTCTTGGTGATGTAAGGCTTGGATGAGCTGCTCGGTCATGGAAACCCATTCCATGAAGCTCTCTCCGCACTGTTCCTGAGCTCATCTGAAGGCCACAGGAGTTTGGAGGTCTGGAGCGATTGAACATATACATGCGCTGGGATTTTACGTGGCCTATCACTTCATGGCTGAGTTGCTGTTGTTCCCAATCGCTTTTGCATGGCTAGTGCTTGATTTATACACCTGTGGGGATGGCAGTCATTGAACACCTGAATTCAATGATTTGGAGGGGCGTCCCAATACGTTTGGCAATATAGTGTGTGTTCATGTGATGGGATGGTATGATGGTGATGGATATACCCTACAGGACTTCCCGCATGTACAGTCAAAACAGACTAGGAACCAAAATAGTACCTTGACGAAGGCCATATTATAGGATGAGCGAAGAGGAAGAACAGTTTCTAATGTTCACAGAGAATATTCTATCCTGTAGGCTAAAAAAGAATCATATAAGTGCAGTCCCCTGAATGCCACATCGAAGGGAATTGAGTGATCACCAGCGTAGAATGCGCCGCTGAGATCTATCTTGATTCAGATTACACACAGCCCAGAGTCAACCGCTACTAAATCATTTACAACTTAAAAGAGCGATCACTGTGCTGGGACCGGCTCTAAATATGGACTGAAATTAATCCAGGGTATTATCCTCCAGTATATTTGACAAGACCTGTTTTTCTACAGGATGAACCACTGCTTGTTTAAGACAAGGCGAGACAACACCATTAATTAAAGAGCGGTTTGGAAATCAAGGAGGAATAGGATCTGAAGGAGTGAGTGTTTCGGTTACACTTTATTTTGATGGTCCACTTTAGACAGTCCATTGACTATCCTTATCATTTAATAATATTCGGTCATTTTAGGTATCAGGTATCATATTAGGAATCAATACTTCTCCGGCTCAAGTTTGTAATTTTGATCATATTTTTATTTTTATGAAACAGCAATGAAAACCAGAATAGTAAATGTCTCAGATGTATATTGATTGAGTAATCACTGTTTCATTGAGTTAGTCAGAATGACAGTGTTCTGCTGAGATCTGGAGCCAAATCACAGCGGGGTAAACATGACTTTAGAAAGATGGCAGCATCATTATTTTATTCTCACACAGAGATTGGCAGATCTATTAGTGAAATCTGTTGACTTTAGCAATCTTTGTTTCATTATATGCCAACGGCGACAGTTCAAAAATGGGAAATAAGCACTTCTTGTGTTTTTCCCCTCAAGTTTGCATGCCTGTAACTCAAGAAGTATTAAAGATATCATAATAGCTTTTTTTTAGATTCTGATTCTTAATATTATATTTTCAAATGGTGAAATTACATCAAACATCCATTGTAAAACAGTTGTCAAATATTAAATGTTTATCTACATATCTTATTATATGGAATTCACACTCATCTTCAGTGAAAATATTAAACCCCGCTCCTTCTTTGATCTGATTGGCCATCATGTTGACATGGATGAGTGCTGTTGGACCACTGAGGCAGATCAGCCTAAAAATTTAACTTTTTAAACTGTCTGCCATCCTAACAACCAACAGAGTGGTGTGATGGAGAGCAGCATCAAGAGATATCAAATATTGGGGGGCAAACACACAGCCAATAAGAGCTCTCAATGACAACATGAAAGCACGCTCACACAATGAGACCAGTGAACAACAGACGACAAACACATGGAGCATGAATGTCCAAATGCTGATTCTGCAAACAAACTAGACCGAAGTGCCGGTGATGTGCCAAATTCTGACCCCCTGCCAGATTACTACCCCCCTAGTATTGGTAGGTTTAGGAGTAGGTGTGGGAAGGGGCTAGGATTGGGGGTGGGATTACTGTAGGCAGTTAGGTAGCGACTTCAACGAGGGGGGTAATAATTTGGCAGGGGGTCGAAATTCGGCCCAACACCGGAATCTGAGGGGAACTGAGACCCACACTCTCACAACGACAGTAGGAGCATCAGGGTTCTGCCACCAAACCAGACCGAAGAGACAGAACCTTGACAAATAACGTTTGTTTTGTATGATTGCCTGTGTCCATAAGTCTGGAAGAAAGACTGGGTCAAGACGGTCCAACATTAACAATTTGGAATAGGAATCGCCAATTGAATATAATAGGGTGTCATGTGATATGAAAAATATTCACATGCATTAGAGGTCAAATCTAGCAGAGATAAAGCAGAGTTTGGCATCTTGTTCATGGCACTAAACAAAACCTTTAGGCAATGTGTATTTTTTAAAGTATTTTTAAAAAAAACTTTTTAAAGCATTTATTATGAGCCACCTCAAATCCTAATCCTAATGGCTGTTTTCTTGTGTCGTATCGGAGCAGAGGAATGGAATGAATCCAGTCTCAAATCCATATCAGGTTTTCCTTTCCTGCTGATCTGAGGTCAGCTGACCCTAGCCCACACCTACTGTAAAATACTCTGACCTCCCACCTAACACAACCAGAGCGCTGTACGCTTCAATGAGGGACCGGCTCGGTAAAAGGACACCGTCTGTCTCAAAGCAGGTTATTGATTGTAGGCTGGAAGCTCATGATCAATAAGTCAATTAAACCTGCATTATCCAGACATGGGATCCCACTGAACTCCATGGCAAGGCCACAAACTCTGGTGAACACATCACAGGATCACTGCTGTGGAACAGGTGCAGAATTCATGATCAATGGTGTTCTGTTCCACTAATAATGATTTCACATTCTGTAATGGTATTATCACATTATACACATTATAGAATTAGCTAATTGAGTTGAGGAGAACATGCACGCAATCAGCTAGCCCATTTACAGACACACGGGGTCATTGTACTTCAAACATGACAAAACAGTGTATAATACGGCTCTCTGTGCATGTAAAGATCACACCAAAGTAAGTAAAAGAAAACACTGCTCCTGAACTGCCTGCAACACCTTGTTTGTAGTCCTTCCATTAGTTCCATTACCACATCATCATTTAAACCATTTGCATAAAGCCCTTCCACAAACACAGGTAGTTATAGGACAGGAAGGCCCTGATGTACTTCAAGAGAAATTGCAGAAGGAATTGGTGTAACATAATTTTGAGCCAAAGTTTTTCCTGTTTAATACTTGAGCTGCTTTGAAGAAATCTGTATTGTATAAAGCACAATCACTGTCAGAGCTGGTGGAAACATATCCACAGCCCTATGATCCGATGCTTCTTTAACTGCTCTTTTCCTACCGCTGTCATTTTTGTTGTGTACTTGCTCTGAGATTCTACTAGACTGGTTCAGACCTGGATCAGTCTATCAGGTGCTGTCTCAGACTGGATCAGACCTCGGTCGGTCTATCAGGTGCTGTCTCAGACTGGATCAGACCTGGGTTGGTCTATCAGGCGCTGTCTTAGACTGGATCAGACCTGGGTTGGTCTATCAGGTGCTGTCTCAGACTGGATCAGACCTGGATCAGTCTATCAGGTGCTGTCTTAGACTGGATCAGACCTGGGTCGGTCTATCAGGTGCTGTCTCAGACTGGATCAGACCTCGGTCGGTCTATCAGGAGCTTTCTTAGACTGGATCAGACCTGGGTCGGTCTATCAGGTGCTGTCTCAGACTGGATCAGACCTGGGTTGGTCTATCAGGTGCTGTCTTAGACTGGATCAGACCTGGGTCGGTCTATCAGGTGCTGTCTCAGACTGGATCAGACCTGGGTTGGTCTATCAGGTGCTGTCTCAGACTGGATCAGACCTGGGTTGGTCTATCAGGAGCTGTCTCAGACTGGATCAGACCTGGGTTGGTCTATCAGGTGCTGACTCAGACTGGATCAGACCTGGGTTGGTCTATCAGGTGCTGTCTCAGACTGGATCAGACCTGGGTTGGTCTATCAGGAGCTTTCTTAGACTGGATCAGACCTGGGTCGGGTCTATCAAGAGCTGTCTTAGACTGGATCAGACCTGGGTTGGTCTATCAGGTCCTGTCTCAGACTGGATCAGACCTGGGTCGGTCTATCAGGTGCTGTCTCAGACTGGTTCAGACCTGGGTCGGTCTATCAGGTCCTGTCTTAGACTGGATCAGACCTGGGTGGTCTATCAGGTGCTGTTTTAGACTGGATCAGACCTGGGTTGGTCTATCAGGTGCTGTCTTAGACTGGATCAGACCTGGGTCTATCAGGAGCTGTCTCAGACTGGATCAGACCTGGGTTGGTCTATCAGGTCCTGTCTCAGACTGGATCAGACCTGGGTTGGTCTATCAGGTCCTGTCTCAGACTGGATCAGACCTGGGTTGGTCTATCAGGTGCTGTCTTAGACTGGATCAGACCTGGGTGGTCTATCAGGTGCTGTTTTAGACTGGATCAGACCTGGGTGGTCTATCAGGTGCTGTCTTAGACTGGATCAGACCTGGGTCGGGTCTATCAAGAGCTGTCTTAGACTGGATCAGACCTGGGTTGGTCTATCAGGTGCTGTCTCAGACTGGATCAGACCTGGGTTGGTCTATCAGGAGCTGTCTTAGACTGGATCAGACCTGGATCAGTCTATCAGGAGCTGTCTTAGACTGGATCAGACCTGGGTTGGTCTATCAGGTGCTGTTTTCAGACTGGATCAGACCTGGGTTGGTCTATCAGGTGCTGTCTTAGACTGGATCAGACCTGGGTCGGTCTATCAGGAGCTGTCTTAGACTGGATCAGACCTGGGTTGGTCTATCAGGTGCTGACTCAGACTGGTTCAGACCTGGGTCGGTCTATCAGGCGCTGTCTCAGACTGGATCAGACCTGGGTCGGTCTATCAGGTGCTGACTCAGACTGGATCAGACCTGGGTTGGTCTATCAGGAGCTGTCTCAGACTGGATCAGACCTGGGTTGGTCTATCAGGAGCTGTCTCAGACTGGATCAGACCTGGGTTGGTCTATCAGGAGCTGTCTTAGACTGGATCAGACCTGGGTCGGTCTATCAGGAGCTGTCTTAGACTGGATCAGACCTGGGTTGGTCTATCAGGTGCTGACTCAGACTGGTTCAGACCTGGGTCGGTCTATCAGGCGCTGTCTTAGACTGGTTCAGACCTGGGTTGGTCTATCAGGAGCTGTCTTAGACTGGATCAGACCTGGGTCGGTCTATCAGGAGCTGTCTTAGACTGGATCAGACCTGGGTCGGTCTATCAGGAGCTGTCTTAGACTGGATCAGACCTGGGTCGGTCTATCAGGAGCTGTCTTAGACTGGATCAGACCTGGGTCGGTCTATCAGGTGCTGTCTTAGACTGGATCAGACCTGGGTCGGTCTATCAGGAGCTGTCTTAGACTGGATCAGACCTGGGTCGGTCTATCAGGTGCTGTCTCAGACTGGTTCAGACCTGGGTTGGTCTATCAGGTGCTGTCTTAGACTGGATCAGACCTGGGTCGGTCTATCAGGCGCTGTCTCAGACTGGATCAGACCTGGGTCGGTCTATCAGGTGCTGTCTTAGACTGGATCAGACCTGGGTCGGTCTATCAGGAGCTGTCTTAGACTGGATCAGACCTGGGTTGGTCTATCAGGAGCTGTCTTAGACTGGATCAGACCTGGGTTGGTCTATCAGGAGCTGTCTTAGACTGGATCAGACCTGGGTTGGTCTATCAGGTCCTGTCTCAGACTGGATCAGACCTGGGTTGGTCTATCAGGTCCTGTCTCAGACTGGATCAGACCTGGGTCGGTCTAACACTAGGCACCTACACCTCCAGGCGTGAGGTTATCTCTTGTGGTGTTCCTCAAGGCTCAGTCTTGGCTCCTCTGTTATTTAACCTGTGCATGCTTCCTGTGGCAGCTGTAATGAATCAGTACCACCAGTATGAAGATGAACTCTTCCTGATGATCTTTCACTTCCACCAGATGCCCACAATTCAGTTTCCATTCTACCAGACTGCAGAGAGAGCATTAAACTGTGGATGTCAGAGAAATCTCTACATCTCAACATTACTGCTTGTTATCGGTAATGACGCACAGAGAACATCTATTGCTCCATATCTTGACTCTCTATCTCTATCTATTCTACAAAGTATGTGACATTCCCCTTCTGAGAAGCTTGTAGTTAAATCTAGACTTGACTACTGAAACCGTTTTTAGAGCTCTATTGAACACTTATAAAGAGTTCAGGATGCAAACTCCTTCTGAATTACACTCAGATCCCTTCACTGTCATTCAGAATTTAATTCAAGATCCTCTTATTCTTTTTTAAATGTCTTCATGGTACTGTCCCAATATGTCTTTCTAGTGTGTGGAATAAATATACCTCAGCAGGATCATCAGAACATCCAATACGGCTACATATTGGTGAGTCAGCCTTCAGTCATTTCGGTCCCAAGCTTTGAAACTCTCTTCCTACGAGCAATCGACTCGTGGTGAACTTTTAAAATCTCAAAACACACTTTATTGTTGTATTTTATCAGCTGTCCCATTCATTCCCATACTTCATGTGCTCCAGCTACTCCTGACACCAGCATTAGGAACGAGCGCATCACATCCGAGGATTGTATGTTTGTTTGAAGCTCTTCGCTGTGGATGGTTTTGTTAACGAATCATAATGTAATACGAGGTTCATAGAGTGACTGGATCTGACAGAAGCTACATCACAAAACTCGGTTATGATCATTGTTTTCAAATCACTGAGCTCAGTGTGATAGCAGGGGTGATGACTCAATTGTTAAACTAATGCAACTTTGATTGAACAAAAAAGGCATGAGAAGTGATCGAGTGGCTCTTAAAAGAAGCAGCTGCTAATAATTAAGTTCTCATCACATACTGTCCCTGTCGCTTCTGGAATCTCTGCAGAGCCTCGGGATAGGCCAGCGGTTACTGACCCTAATTAAGAGACGAGACTGATGACCGTCGGCACTCGCTCAGACTCAACCACAGCAGTCGTGAGACTACAGTAAACCCGGCGGACCGGACCTGTGATAAGTGAACGGAGAGCTGTTCGAATAGCGCCTGACTAATCTGCTGTTCTCCTCATAAAGCGTGCTCGTTTCTGCCTGATGGATTTTGTTCTATAGGTTTTTGAGATTTCCTGATTTATCATCTGGTCAGTAAATCACGTTCTGCCCGGAGATCTAGTTCAGTGTGTGTGTGTGTGTGTGTGTGTGTGTGTGTGTGTGTGTGCAGTTGAAATGCTCAGCCTCATAGACACACTCATTCATTCTAATGTTATTTGAAATGATTCACATTCAGGTGAGAGTGTCCCAGTACACCCGTAACCTGCACGAGTACTGCGCGCTCTCCTGTATTTCCCACCAGGTTTGGTGTATTGCACGGTCAGTGTAAAACCCTCCAATCTGCACCTTTAAGAAACTACTGTAACTTACACATGCGCCAGAGCCCGAAGCACATCATCTCAAACTAGCACTCCATCACTCACATTACCTGCACTTCATTAAACCCCACCGGAGACTACAGCAGTGTCCGAGAGTAAAGGTGAAGATCGTTGATTTTCTCTTGTTTCAACAGGAAAATCTTGCTCAGTTCTTCGCAGCGCTTTCTGAGCGCCTGATGCTGAAGAGATGCCATCTCCACATGCACTTGATTAATGTGTGAAGACTCACCTTCATGATGGACTGAGAGTGTCGTCTGAGCCTCAACTCTGGGTCTCTGACGCAGCCGAGTGCCTGCAGCCCTTTATTGATCTGGCGAAGGCACCGTTTCCAGTGTGAGCTCCTCAGTATGAGCCTGATCGCTCCATCCCTCCTGTGCCAGATACAACCTCTTCAACCAGTCCAGCCAATGAGAGCGCAGCTGCTCTCTGACCCCTCCCACCAGCAGAGAGCCTGAAGAACACTCATTCAGAACCACATCAGAGGATCAGTTACACACACGCAGATCAATCCATCATAAGAGCTGATAAAGGAAAGCACATCAACACAACGATTACAGTATAAGCTGAATATTCTTCCTCTAATTACCCTGAACATACAGCAATAAAACTAAACAAAGCCAACAAACCAAACCATGGATTAACTGATTTCAAATGATGAAGAATGTTTGGAAAGAGAGAGATTGAACACAATAATGCAAAACATCAATTCAGCATTTCCTGTGATGCAGTACATTAGTTTTCCAGAAGGGGGCGCCCTTTGAACTGTGTTCAATGGAAGTGGGTTGAGCTCTCTCTCTCTCTCTCTCTCCCACACACACACACACACACACACACACACACACACACACACACACACACACACACACACACACACACACATGTTGTGTTTCCATGTTTTATGGGGACATTCCATAGGCGTAATGCATTTTATACCATACAAACCGTATTTTCTATCCCCCTACACTGCCCCTAAACCTACCCATCACACACACACACACACACACACACACACACACACACACACACACACACACACACACACACACACACACACACACACACACACACTACCCATCACAGGAAACATTCTGCATTTTTACTTTTTCAAAAAACATCACTTTGTTTTCCTCATGGGGACCAAAAAATGTCCCCACAAGGACAAGGATTTTGGATATTTGTGTGCCATCTTTTTGGATATTGCCATCTTTGACATTTTGTCCCCATACCGTAGGGATTACCAGTCCACACACACACACACACACACACACACACACACACACACACACACACACACACACACATACACATAAACACACACACACACACACACACACACACACACACAGACACACTCACACACTCACACACACACACACAGACACACTCACACACACACACACACACACACACACACACACATACACACACACACACACACACACACACACACACACACACACACACACACACACACACACACACACACACCAGTTCCAGTAAGCAGGCCAGAAACGGTGTCAGAGCTTTGCTCTTTTTGCTCTTTCAGAATACAAATATCCAGTGAGTTTGAGACACAGACAAACAGAAGTGCTATTGTTTCACAGCACTTTTGAGTTAACTTTACTCAATTTCTTAATTGTACAAATATCCTCTTCCTCACACTCCTTGTTTGCTCCAAAAACCCAAGTTAAGATTAATTGATTGGACAAAACTAATCACCATTATGGAGATCAGCGTTCCCTTTGGTTGGGCACTTGGAGCATCACTTCTCTTCCTATTGACGTAGAAATCACAGTTATTTGGTTTCAAAGGAAGAGAATTAATAATTAGGCTGCTTTTGAAAGTTGAACTATTAATGATTTAGTCAGAAATCAGGTCACCATTTAAAATTAATTGTAATTTTCCATTTATGTCACACAATGATCGTTTTATAATTGTATTGCTAACACTTACGTCATGAACACCTTTAATCGGGTTGATATAATCCCTCTATATTGTGACTTTCTCTTGTATTTGATCATGCTTGAGCCACACACACTTCACCATTCAGCATCAAAACACAACCATGCTAGCTATAGTCCGGAGTAAATCTAAAGTAAAAGATCACGTACTCTCTACAATCCTTGTTTAGTCACTAGAGCTCTAGTGTTAGTGAACTATACTAATTAAGCATCTGTGTGGAAAACACACTATTCCTATTTCACTTTACTTGTTTTTAAGGCAATTGTGTTTTTTCTTCAGGTAAGTCTACCTCATGAGATTACCAGCGTGCAGGGATGCGCTGATCGGCCATATCAGATTCTGAAGTTTCTCAGTCGCAACTCAGACTTTGGAGCATTCCAGTTAAACGTTCCTCCTGGGAACTAGGAATTTTCCAAATGGAACAAATCACAGGGATATAAATCACATTCTGTAGGTAGGTAGTCACTCGTGAACTGATCACAGTTTGATGAAGAGGTCTCAGCGAGTGGAATATAGCAAGCATATGTGTCCTCATTTGTAAGCTAAAGACCACCGCTCATGTAAACAGCAGCGGCAGAGCTACGGATCGGCACGGAACGACACACGTTTCCCATGAAATAATGCATGAAATAACTGAATAAACAGTAATAATAATAGACTTTATTTTATATTGCGCCTTTAAAATGCATCTCAAAGCGCTTCACAAATCATAAACATGCAAAAAATGTAATAAAATACAAAAATACAAACATTATGAAATATAGGATTAAATAACAATAATACGGCAATCAGTGTTGGGGGTATCGTATTACAAGTAACTTGAGTTACGTAATAATATTACTTTTTCAAGTAACTAGTAAAGTAACGCATTACTTTTCAAATTTACAACAAAATATCTGAGTTACTTTTTCACATGTATCTGACTGACGCGTCTCCTGTCCCCATGAGATCGAGAGTAATTACAGAGGTGTGTGTGTGTGAACATGATAGTTATTGTAGTTCATAAAGATTGAGTATTCCTCAAAAATAATAAAATCAGTCAAATGCAAAATATGCAAACCTCCAATAATTAAATGTTAAATAAAACAAATATTTGTATGCATTTAATCTACCTTTATTGACCAATTTGCTGCTGACCTTTAATGATTCAGTTAAATTATGAGCAAAAATTACTAGATAACTAGATAACTTTTCTCCTCCGGCGTCCTGTTCCTCCATTATCCAGAATGTCAGCGCAGCAGAGCGTGTGAATTTGTATTTTTACCTCAGCCTGAGGCTTATTATTATTTCAATTTTGGTATGAAGAGGTCTTTACATTTGCACAAAAATCAAACCTTTTTGTCACAAAAAAAACAAAAACACAAAAACAAGCCCAGCCCAGTCCAGGTGAGAAAAAGTAACGCAAAAGTAAAGTAACGCATTACTTTTCTTAAAAAGTAACTAAGTAACTCAATAAGTTACTTTTTAAGAGAGTAACGCAATATTGTAATGCATTACTTTTCAAAGTAACTTTCCCCAACACTGACGGCAATTATAAACAATTTATATAAAAGCTACCCGAAACAAATACGTTTTCAGGGCAGATTTAAGAACACAAAGTGATTCCGCTTGCCTGATCTCCACAGGGAGCTCCAGAGCTTTGGAGCATTTGATGAAAAGGCCCTATCACCCTTGGATTTAAGTTTAGTTTTGGGAACAATTAAAAGGCCAGCTTCAGAGGAGCGGCGTTCACGTAGTGGTTTGTATGGGGTTAAAAGCTCAGTGATATAAAGAGGTGTAAGTCCATGCAAAGCCTTGTAGGTAAGCAGAATGTTAAAATCAGGAATCTAACAGGGAGCCAGTGTACGGATTCAAGTACAGGGGAAATGTGATCCCCTGTCCGGTTTCCAGACAGATTCGAGCGGATGCATTCTGTACCAACTGGAGCTTTTGGGACCCCGGCCAGCAAAGCATTGCAGTCATCAATTCGTGAAAATACAAAGATGTTAATTAGCTTTTCATCCGCAGGGACTGACAGCATGGGACGCATTCTGGCAATATTTCTCAGATGAACAAAAGATGTTTTGACAGTGCTCTGAACATGAGGATCAAATGTTAGGGTACTATCAAATATTACTCCCAAATCTTTTAATTTAGTTTGAAACTGAAGTGTAGAACCCTGTACGCTTAAAGCAGGAGAGCATTACTTCCGTCTTGTCACTATTCAGAGATAGAAAATTACTAGACATTTGTTTTACCTCAGGGATACATGAAGAAAGATAGGACACCGCCACATTAACATCAGGTTTTGAATGTATATAAACCTGAGTGTCATCTGCATAAAGGTGAAAGCTGAGACCGAGTGATCTTAAAAGTTGACCCAGGGGATAAAGGTACATGTTAAAAAGTATAGGGCCCAGGATACAACCTTGAGGAACACCAGATTGTTCTACACCAATAGCAGATCTACATCCACCCATAGCGACAAACTGCTTTCTATCAGAAAAATAGGACTTAAACCAGCTTAGTGCAGTATCAGAGAAGCCAAAAACAGATCCTAACCGAACAAGTAAAACATTAAGATCGACAGTGTCAAAAGCGGCACTAAGATCAAGCAGAATTAAAATAGAGAGACAGCCAGAATCAGAAGCACTAACAGATCATTAGTGACCTGAACTAATGCAGTTTCAGTGCTATGAAATTTCCAAAATCCCAAATGAAGGGGCTCATAAAGATTATTTGCGACTAAATGGGAATGTAATTGAGAAGCAGCAATCCGCTCTAAAATTTTGGCGAGAAAGGGGAGATTGGAAATGGGACGAAAATTATTTAAATTGTCAAGGTTTGTGTCCTTTGTTTTGGTACAGGAGTCAGAGCAGCAGTCTTAAATGTTGCCGGCATCACACCAGTGCACAGAGAATCCTTTATAATATTCAATCCAACAGGACATAAGGTAACAAAACATGATTGGAATGGGCAAGTTGGTACAGGATCAACTATGGAAGTGGCAGCTTGACACAATGAAGTCCAATGATGAGAAATGTGAGAGAAGAGTACCGGAAAATTCAGTCGTGATCATGTGAGGAAGAGATGAAGGAAGAGCAGAAATAATACATTTACGGAGGTTATCAATCTTGGAGCTGAAAAAGTCAAGAAACGTATTACAGAGGTGAGTCGAAACTGGAGCAGTGTAATGACTGTTACCTTTGAGAAGTTTGTTAATTGAATTAAATAATTGTCTTGGGTTATTCTGATTGATGTCGATTAATTGAGCAAAGTAAACAGAACTGGCCGATGCAATATGGGTCTTATATTCAAGCAAGTGTTCCTTCCAGGCCTGGTGAATATTTCATAATGTTTGTTCCTTCCACCTGCGCTCCATTGAACGTCATGATGCTTTCATATACCAGGAGAAGATCGACGAGCGGAAACCATTCGTGATTTCACAGGAGCAAACCAGACGAGAGAACAGAATTTAACATGAGAACTCTGTCCTCCAATGCGTCAGGTGCCGGAACCAATAAAACACTGATTATATGAACATTATCTAGTTAAAGAATGACGGTCAATCGCAGGTGAAGTTTTCCCTCTCTTGTGAAAATGAAACGTTAAATATGATTTGAATATATGGACGTCCACAATGTGATCTTTACAGCACCAGGTTTTAAACTTGTACTAGCCAGAATTGTGCGTTTGTGGAGTTGATTTTGAACATGGCAAAGCAAATATCAATCGGTTGGTACTTTAAAACGCCTAAACTGGAAAACACCAAAAATGCGTGATTATTAACCGCACAAAGGACATATTTCAGGCAGGCTAATATTTACGATTTCAGGCTTCTTTAAGTTGCATAAAGAATTTATTTCATTTGCATATCTTATGTGAGAAAAGTATATAAATCCAGAATGCTTTAAAAGTGTCAGTTATGTGTAGCCTAACACAAACTTTATGTAGCTAAACGGATCAGCTGACGTGTGTGAAGTAGGTCGACTTCATTTCATTATAATCCAGATTAGCATTAGCCAGCTAGGCTGTCTGTTTAGCCCCTTACCTGTTAATAATTAATAATAATGAAGTGCATTATTGACTGACTGTAGGCTATCCCAGGTGAGTAAAACAGATCAGAGATGTATTATTACTCACATCATCTCTATGAGTCCTTCTTTTCAGATATCTGAACAATGCCAGCAAATGAAGCGCCTTTTCCTGCTAAACCGCGGATCGATCCCGGGCGTCTGGTGCACACTGCGGATGCTTGGACCGCAGGCATAACATGTCTAATAATGTTTTAAACATGACTGTTTTACCTCTATAGTTGCGCTGGAAGTTCACTTAAAAGAAGATCTGCATTTCTCATGTTCATTCATGGAGATATGGAGATATGGAGATATGGAGATATGCCATGCTTTAGTTTAGTGGATGATTTCTGTCCCCAGTGGGAAACAAACACTACTCTATGACACAGTGCAGTGATCACTATAGCCAGTAGATGGCAGCAGAGGACCCCCGCTAGCTCACCAGCCTGATGTTGCTTTACCGTCACCCCCACACCCTCAGTTAATGTTGAAATAATGTTGAGATTTCAACAAAAACTCTATTGTAATATCATTGAATCAACATTATGAAATTGTAGATCACGATCACGTTTGATGTTGAAACAATGGTGAAATAAATATGGAATATTACACGACGGTGGATTCCACAGCACTGATGTTCAATCAATGGTAATATTGTTTGATCAATGTTACAGTGTGATGTTGATTCTAGATCACTTTTATTGAAAATACAACTGAAACATAATGTTGGCCCCTGATATACCAAATTAATGTTGAAACTAATATTTTTCACATAATTTCACATTTGGAAAAAAACCTTTTTAAAAATATAAATGACACCTTCGCCGTTGAGTCAATTTCTTTTACTAAACAGTTTACCACAATCAGTGAAGAAGAAAAAAACAAGATATAAAAGGTCCCTTAAAAAAGAAAGGACTACAACAGTTAAAATACAAAGAGTTTGAGAAGTCTGATGTCTTCATAACTACAGGCGGCCCAACGGTTCAGACTCTGTTCCTCAAGTCAAAGTCACATTCAAGAATATTACACTAATTACAATATGATTCTCTTAAAATATATATTCAAACCATGATCAGACTTATTCTAGTTGTCTCAAATCTATTAATGCTTCAATATCAAAAGAAAGTGTGTTTGAGTTTATCTCCAGCCTTAATTAAACAGCAGATCAGGTCATTAGGATCAATGAACCCTTCACACAGCGGTGTTGAGCTGAACATGAAGAGGAATAAACACTTCTGACCATTACATTCATCTCAGCTCATTTCCTGTGAAACCACATGCATCGCATTCAAATAACAAGCAGGCAAAATAAAGGAACCGAGAATGAAGTAATAAGGTAGATGGATCATTGAATGAAAGAGAAGTCCCGTATGTCAGGTGGTTCAGCACACGGTTCCCTGTATGGGATGCACCTGTGTTTTCTCTCTAATGAAGAAGCATCATTGGGCTACTGAGAAGGGCACATGCCAAACCAAAACGGGTGTTTACCAATCAGTGCACATTTTCAAACAATAAAAAGACTTGCTAAAATCATGAGGGCCCACCCCTAAACCACGCCCCCAGTGGATTAGAGCCAATCAGGTGAAGCGATTGAAAATGCCCATTGTGGTTTGAAAACGCCCCGCTGATGGAGAAACACACACTAGTGTTCTGCAGACACACATCACTGTTAGTTCAATATCACCGTCTCCACTCATGGTGCTGTCGCAATGCCGATCCAACAAACTTTAAACATTGAAATGTCAATCTCAACCAAAATGAAGGTTTGGATCAAAACTCACCACTGGATCAATGTCACCATGCTATCTTCCAACAGTTGTGCTTCTGGATTTATCAAACAAAATATTCATGCTAATAAGTAAATAGTGCATTAAATACTTTCAAAATATATATATATATATCTTAAACATTGCTTTAAAAAGGACACATGATGGTAGACGTGCCCAGCCAACGCTGCTCTCCTGGATGAGTCTGCATTACAGCAGGGAAACACGGATCCGGAGTCATCGCTCTCCGTCCACACTACTTTTCCAAGGGTTTGTTTTAGTGCAGGGTTATGGATTATGGATTTGCAGTGAGATACTCTATGACACTGATATATCAGTAAGTAATCCGGCCTGCAGTGCTGTAACGGGCCTAGCTCATGTCCAGCAGTGTCCAGGAGATGTCGCTGTGCTCGTGTGGATAACTCGCCTCTCCACTCTTTCAGTCCCGGATCTGAGAGAGAAACAGGCCTGCTGATGTTATGCCACAGAATGAAACCCTAACTTCAACGGCACTCAATCATAATCAATGAGTGATCAGATGCATGTCAACCTTTTCTTGCATCTCTTCACACTCTTTTGAACGTGTGTATGAATGGTGAATTGCACTAATATGGGACATTTATTGCATTTCAGACTTCTGTGACATTGCAGTGTGTAGCGTAAACATTAAATCCACACCAATACCATTAAACAAACCCTAGGATGTGTCCTTACAAATCAAGGGAAAATGCAGATAACACATTCATAAAAGAACCGATGAGATATGAGTGCAAACTCATCTTCCTAATGTGGGACACTGAAGGCCAAAATCAACAGGCTAATCTTAATTCATTACTTCTCTTGGTTATGGATGCATGAAACATGACAATTAACAGAATATGATAGTTCTGATGCATTGATTGTAAAGACATTACGCAGCTGTTATCATTGTGTTCTGTAGAGTTAGTCAGAATGCTTGACAAACACAGGCATAGGCTAGGCTATTTAAAAGGAAAAATATCAAATCTTGCAAAAACAAGCTTGAGCAAACCTTAGACTCGCTTCAACCTTGAGTCACCGTTAAAAACACCAAACACCTCTACATAACCTTTCAGTCCCTCACACACGCCTGACTGAAGTCCTGTCCCACAATAGGCGTATCACTGTCACACTTTTCAAAACCACATTTCCTAAAGTGGGACACTAGGGAATTTGATTAAAAACATACAGTTATTCTATTTTTTGATGGACACATATTTAATAAGCACATTAGGCCAACATGTAGCATGATTACTTTGTTTAAAATGAATGAATATCCAGTTTGTCCAAACTCTGGGTCTTCACATGAGGTGCTTCTTGTTTGATGATTGCTCCACCCTTATATATGACTGGACATTAGAGAGGTCATGTGATTGTGATCACATGACACCACAGCTCTGGCTGACCCACAGTTCCACTGGCATTCGTGAGTTTATGGGGGACCTACAAACACTCGACCTTAGCTCGACCTTAGCTGTCCCACTTTAGGGCAATTCACCCTCCATAGGCCTCCTACAGTACATCTGCCGTATGATCCAGAGTCACCTGCCTTTCCCAAATCCCTCCCGTGGCCTTATGGGATAGGAAAGTGTCCACTGGATCCGCCTACGACTGTGGCTTCAGACTTTGGGTCGCTGGAATCAGAAGTTTATGATCTGGTGATTTAGTGATGTAATGATTTACTACACACGTGTGTCAGTGTGAGTGTGTGTGTGTGTGTGTGTGT
>JAFJHK010000031.1:220000-252500 GCA_023029165.1 Gobiocypris rarus
TTCAGAGGGCAGCATGACATGAGACTGGACATCACAGTTCAGAGGGCAGCATGACATGAGACTGGACATCACAGTTCAGAGGGCAGCATGACATGAGACTGGACATCACAGTTCAGAGGGCAGCATGACATGAGACTGACATCACAGTTCAGAGGGCAGCATGACATGAGACTGGACATCACAGTTCAGAGGGCAGCATGACATGAGACTGGACATCACAGTTCAGAGGGCAGCATGACATGAGACTGGACATCACAGTTCAGAGGGCAGCATGACATGAGACTGGACATCACAGTTCAGAGGGCAGCATGACATGAGACTGGACATCACAGTTCAGAGGGCAGCATGACATGAGACTGGACATCACAGTTCAGAGGGCAGCATGACATGAGACTGGACATCACAGTTCAGAGGGCAGCATGACATGAGACTGGACATCACAGTTCAGAGGGCAGCATGACATGAGACTGGACATCACAGTTCAGAGGGCAGCATGACATGAGACTGGACATCACAGTTCAGAGGGCAGCATGACATGAGACTGGACATCACAGTTCAGAGGGCAGCATGACATGAGACTGACATCACAGTTCAGAGGGCAGCATGACATGAGACTGGACATCACAGTTCAGAGGGCAGCATGACATGAGACTGACATCACAGTTCAGAGGGCAGCATGACATGAGACTGGACATCACAGTTCAGAGGGCAGCATGACATGAGACTGACATCACAGTTCAGAGGGCAGCATGACATGAGACTGGACATCACAGTTCAGAGGGCAGCATGACATGAGACTGGACATCACAGTTCAGAGGGCAGCATGACATGAGACTGGACATCACAGTTCAGAGGGCAGCATGACATGAGACTGGACATCACAGTTCAGAGGGCAGCATGACATGAGACTGGACATCACAGTTCAGAGGGCAGCATGACATGAGACTGGACATCACAGTTCAGAGGGCAGCATGACATGAGACTGGACATCACAGTTCAGAGGGCAGCATGACATGAGACTGGACATCACAGTTCAGAGGGCAGCATGACATGAGACTGGACATCACAGTTCAGAGGGCAGCATGACATGAGACTGGACATCACAGTTCAGAGGGCAGCATGACATGAGACTGGACATCACAGTTCAGAGGGCAGCATGACATGAGACTGGACATCACAGTTCAGAGGGCAGCATGACATGAGACTGGACATCACAGTTCAGAGGGCAGCATGACATGAGACTGGACATCACAGTTCAGAGGCAGCATGACATGAGACTGGACATCACAGTTCAGAGGGCAGCATGACATGAGACTGGACATCACAGTTCAGAGGGCAGCATGACATGAGACTGGACATCACAGTTCAGAGGGCAGCATGACATGAGACTGGACATCACAGTTCAGAGGGCAGCATGACATGAGACTGGACATCACAGTTCAGAGGGCAGCGTGACATGAGACTGGACATCACAGTTCAGAGGGCAGCATGACATGAGACTGGACATCACAGTTCAGAGGGCAGCATGACATGAGACTGGACATCACAGTTCAGAGGGCAGCATGACATGAGACTGGACATCACAGTTCAGAGGGCAGCATGACATGAGACTGGACATCACAGTTCAGAGGGCAGCATGACATGAGACTGGACATCACAGTTCAGAGGGCAGCATGACATGAGACTGGACATCACAGTTCAGAGGGCAGCATGACATGAGACTGGACATCACAGTTCAGAGGGCAGCATGACATGAGACTGGACATCACAGTTCAGAGGGCAGCATGACATGAGACTGGACATCACAGTTCAGAGGGCAGCATGACATGAGACTGGACATCACAGTTCAGAGGGCAGCATGACATGAGACTGGACATCACAGTTCAGAGGGCAGCATGACATGAGACTGGACATCACAGTTCAGAGGGCAGCATGACATGAGACTGGACATCACAGTTCAGAGGGCAGCATGACATGAGACTGGACATCACAGTTCAGAGGGCAGCATGACATGAGACTGGACATCACAGTTCAGAGGGCAGCATGACATGAGACTGGACATCACAGTTCAGAGGGCAGCATGACATGAGACTGGACATCACAGTTCAGAGGGCAGCATGACATGAGACTGGACATCACAGTTCAGAGGGCAGCATGACATGAGACTGGACATCACAGTTCAGAGGGCAGCATGACATGAGACTGGACATCACAGTTCAGAGGGCAGCATGACATGAGACTGGACATCACAGTTCAGAGGGCAGCATGACATGAGACTGACATCACAGTTCAGAGGGCAGCATGACATGAGACTGGACATCACAGTTCAGAGGGCAGCATGACATGAGACTGGACATCACAGTTCAGAGGGCAGCATGACATGAGACTGACATCACAGTTCAGAGGGCAGCATGACATGAGACTGGACATCACAGTTCAGAGGGCAGCATGACATGAGACTGGACATCACAGTTCAGAGGGCAGCATGACATGAGACTGGACATCACAGTTCAGAGGGCAGCATGACATGAGACTGGACATCACAGTTCAGAGGGCAGCATGACATGAGACTGGACATCACAGTTCAGAGGGCAGCATGACATGAGACTGGACATCACAGTTCAGAGGGCAGCGTGACATGAGACTGGACATCACAGTTCAGAGGGCAGCATGACATGAGACTGGACATCACAGTTCAGAGGGCAGCATGACATGAGACTGGACATCACAGTTCAGAGGGCAGCATGACATGAGACTGGACATCACAGTTCAGAGGGCAGCATGACATGAGACTGGACATCACAGTTCAGAGGGCAGCATGACATGAGACTGGACATCACAGTTCAGAGGGCAGCATGACATGAGACATCACAGTTCAGAGGGCAGCATGACATGAGACTGGACATCACAGTTCAGAGGGCAGCATGACATGAGACTGGACATCACAGTTCAGAGGGCAGCATGACATGAGACTGGACATCACAGTTCAGAGGGCAGCATGACATGAGACTGGACATCACAGTTCAGAGGGCAGCATGACATGAGACTGGACATCACAGTTCAGAGGGCAGCATGACATGAGACTGGACATCACAGTTCAGAGGGCAGCATGACATGAGACTGGACATCACAGTTCAGAGGGCAGCATGACATGAGACTGGACATCACAGTTCAGAGGGCAGCATGACATGAGACTGGACATCACAGTTCAGAGGGCAGCATGACATGAGACTGGACATCACAGTTCAGAGGGCAGCATGACATGAGACTGGACATCACAGTTCAGAGGGCAGCATGACATGAGACTGGACATCACAGTTCAGAGGGCAGCATGACATGAGACTGGACATCACAGTTCAGGGCAGCATGACATGAGACTGGACATCACAGTTCAGAGGGCAGCATGACATGAGACTGGACATCACAGTTCAGAGGGCAGCATGACATGAGACTGGACATCACAGTTCAGAGGGCAGCATGACATGAGACTGGACATCACAGTTCAGAGGGCAGCATGACATGAGACTGGACATCACAGTTCAGAGGGCATGAGACTGGACATCACAGTTCAGAGGGCAGCATGACATGAGACTGGACATCACAGTTCAGAGGGCAGCATGACATGAGACTGGACATCACAGTTCAGAGGGCAGCATGACATGAGACTGGACATCACAGTTCAGAGGGCAGCATGACATGAGACTGGACATCACAGTTCAGAGGGCAGCATGACATGAGACTGGACATCACAGTTCAGAGGGCAGCGTGACATGAGACTGGACATCACAGTTCAGAGGGCAGCATGACATGAGACTGGACATCACAGTTCAGAGGGCAGCATGACATGAGACTGGACATCACAGTTCAGAGGGCAGCATGACATGAGACTGGACATCACAGTTCAGAGGGCAGCGTGACATGAGACTGGACATCACAGTTCAGAGGGCAGCATGACATGAGACTGGACATCACAGTTCAGAGGGCAGCATGACATGAGACTGGACATCACAGTTCAGAGGGCAGCATGACATGAGACTGGACATCACAGTTCAGAGGGCAGCATGACATGAGACTGGACATCACAGTTCAGAGGGCAGCATGACATGAGACTGGACATCACAGTTCAGAGGGCAGCATGACATGAGACTGGACATCACAGTTCAGAGGGCAGCATGACATGAGACTGGACATCACAGTTCAGAGGGCAGCATGACATGAGACTGGACATCACAGTTCAGAGGGCAGCATGACATGAGACTGGACATCACAGTTCAGAGGGCAGCATGACATGAGACTGGACATCACAGTTCAGAGGGCAGCATGACATGAGACTGGACATCACAGTTCAGAGGGCAGCATGACATGAGACTGGACATCACAGTTCAGAGGGCAGCATGACATGAGACTGGACATCACAGTTCAGAGGGCAGCATGACATGAGACTGGACATCACAGTTCAGAGGGCAGCATGACATGAGACTGGACATCACAGTTCAGAGGGCAGCACATGAGACTGGACATCACAGTTCAGAGGGCAGCATGACATGAGACTGGACATCACAGTTCAGAGGGCAGCATGACATGAGACTGGACATCACAGTTCAGAGGGCAGCATGACATGAGACTGGACATCACAGTTCAGAGGGCAGCATGACATGAGACTGGACATCACAGTTCAGAGGGCAGCATGACATGAGACTGGACATCACAGTTCAGAGGGCAGCATGACATGAGACTGGACATCACAGTTCAGAGGGCAGCATGACATGAGACTGGACATCACAGTTCAGAGGGCAGCATGACATGAGACTGGACATCACAGTTCAGAGGGCAGCATGACATGAGACTGGACATCACAGTTCAGAGGGCAGCATGACATGAGACTGGACATCACAGTTCAGAGGGCAGCATGACATGAGACTGGACATCACAGTTCAGAGGGCAGCATGACATGAGACTGGACATCACAGTTCAGAGGGCAGCATGACATGAGACTGGACATCACAGTTCAGAGGGCAGCATGACATGAGACTGGACATCACAGTTCAGAGGGCAGCATGACATGAGACTGGACATCACAGTTCAGAGGGCAGCATGACATGAGACTGGACATCACAGTTCAGAGGGCAGCATGACATGAGACTGGACATCACAGTTCAGAGGGCAGCATGACATGAGACTGGACATCACAGTTCAGAGGGCAGCATGACATGAGACTGGACATCACAGTTCAGAGGGCAGCATGACATGAGACTGGACATCACAGTTCAGAGGGCAGCATGACATGAGACTGGACATCACAGTTCAGAGGGCAGCATGACATGAGACTGGACATCACAGTTCAGAGGGCAGCATGACATGAGACTGGACATCACAGTTCAGAGGGCAGCATGACATGAGACTGGACATCACAGTTCAGAGGGCAGCATGACATGAGACTGGACATCACAGTTCAGAGGGCAGCATGACATGAGACTGGACATCACAGTTCAGAGGGCAGCATGACATGAGACTGGACATCACAGTTCAGAGGGCAGCATGACATGAGACTGGACATCACAGTTCAGAGGGCAGCATGACATGAGACTGGACATCACAGTTCAGAGGGCAGCATGACATGAGACTGGACATCACAGTTCAGAGGGCAGCATGACATGAGACTGGACATCACAGTTCAGAGGGCAGCATGACATGAGACTGGACATCACAGTTCAGAGGGCAGCATGACATGAGACTGGACATCACAGTTCAGAGGGCAGCATGACATGAGACTGGACATCACAGTTCAGAGGGCAGCATGACATGAGACTGGACATCACAGTTCAGAGGGCAGCATGACATGAGACTGGACATCACAGTTCAGAGGGCAGCGTGACATGAGACTGGACATCACAGTTCAGAGGGCATGACATGAGACTGGACATCACAGTTCAGAGGGCAGCGTGACATGAGACTGGACATCACAGTTCAGAGGGCAGCATGACATGAGACTGGACATCACAGTTCAGAGGGCAGCATGACATGAGACTGGACATCACAGTTCAGAGGGCAGCATGACATGAGACTGGACATCACAGTTCAGAGGGCAGCATGACATGAGACTGGACATCACAGTTCAGAGGGCAGCATGACATGAGACTGGACATCACAGTTCAGAGGGCAGCATGACATGAGACTGGACATCACAGTTCAGAGGGCAGCATGACATGAGACTGGACATCACAGTTCAGAGGGCAGCATGACATGAGACTGGACATCACAGTTCAGAGGGCAGCATGACATGAGACTGGACATCACAGTTCAGAGGGCAGCATGACATGAGACTGGACATCACAGTTCAGAGGGCAGCATGACATGAGACTGGACATCACAGTTCAGAGGGCAGCATGACATGAGACTGGACATCACAGTTCAGAGGGCAGCATGACATGAGACTGGACATCACAGTTCAGAGGGCAGCATGACATGAGACTGGACATCACAGTTCAGAGGGCAGCATGACATGAGACTGGACATCACAGTTCAGAGGGCAGCATGACATGAGACTGGACATCACAGTTCAGAGGGCAGCATGACATGAGACTGGACATCACAGTTCAGAGGGCAGCATGACATGAGACTGGACATCACAGTTCAGAGGGCAGCATGACATGAGACTGGACATCACAGTTCAGAGGGCAGCATGACATGAGACTGGACATCACAGTTCAGAGGGCAGCATGACATGAGACTGGACATCACAGTTCAGAGGGCAGCGTGACATGAGACTGGACATCACAGTTCAGAGGGCAGCATGACATGAGACTGGACATCACAGTTCAGAGGGCAGCATGACATGAGACTGGACATCACAGTTCAGAGGGCAGCATGACATGAGACTGGACATCACAGTTCAGAGGGCAGCATGACATGAGACTGGACATCACAGTTCAGAGGGCAGCGTGACATGAGACTGGACATCACAGTTCAGAGGGCAGCATGACATGAGACTGGACATCACAGTTCAGAGGGCAGCATGACATGAGACTGGACATCACAGTTCAGAGGGCAGCATGACATGAGACTGGACATCACAGTTCAGAGGGCAGCATGACATGAGACTGGACATCACAGTTCAGAGGGCAGCATGACATGAGACTGGACATCACAGTTCAGAGGGCAGCATGACATGAGACTGGACATCACAGTTCAGAGGGCAGCATGACATGAGACTGGACATCACAGTTCAGAGGGCAGCATGACATGAGACTGGACATCACAGTTCAGAGGGCAGCATGACATGAGACTGGACATCACAGTTCAGAGGGCAGCATGACATGAGACTGGACATCACAGTTCAGAGGGCAGCATGACATGAGACTGGACATCACAGTTCAGAGGGCAGCATGACATGAGACTGGACATCACAGTTCAGAGGGCAGCGTGACATGAGACTGGACATCACAGTTCAGAGGGCAGCATGACATGAGACTGGACATCACAGTTCAGAGGGCAGCATGACATGAGACTGGACATCACAGTTCAGAGGGCAGCATGACATGAGACTGGACATCACAGTTCAGAGGGCAGCATGACATGAGACTGGACATCACAGTTCAGAGGGCAGCATGACATGAGACTGGACATCACAGTTCAGAGGGCAGTGACATGAGACTGGACATCACAGTTCAGAGGGCAGCATGACATGAGACTGGACATCACAGTTCAGAGGGCAGCATGACATGAGACTGGACATCACAGTTCAGAGGGCAGCATGACATGAGACTGGACATCACAGTTCAGAGGGCAGCATGACATGAGACTGGACATCACAGTTCAGAGGGCAGCATGACATGAGACTGGACATCACAGTTCAGAGGGCAGCATGACATGAGACTGGACATCACAGTTCAGAGGGCAGCGTGACATGAGACTGGACATCACAGTTCAGAGGGCAGCATGACATGAGACTGGACATCACAGTTCAGAGGGCAGCATGACATGAGACTGGACATCACAGTTCAGAGGGCAGCATGACATGAGACTGGACATCACAGTTCAGAGGGCAGCGTGACATGAGACTGGACATCACAGTTCAGAGGGCAGCGTGACATGAGACTGGACATCACAGTTCAGAGGGCAGCATGACATGAGACTGGACATCACAGTTCAGAGGGCAGCATGACATGAGACTGGACATCACAGTTCAGAGGGCAGCATGACATGAGACTGGACATCACAGTTCAGAGGGCAGCATGACATGAGACTGGACATCACAGTTCAGAGGGCAGCATGACATGAGACTGGACATCACAGTTCAGAGGGCAGCATGACATGAGACTGGACATCACAGTTCAGAGGGCAGCATGACATGAGACTGGACATCACAGTTCAGAGGGCAGCATGACATGAGACTGGACATCACAGTTCAGAGGGCAGCATGACATGAGACTGGACATCACAGTTCAGAGGGCAGCATGACATGAGACTGGACATCACAGTTCAGAGGGCAGCATGACATGAGACTGGACATCACAGTTCAGAGGGCAGCATGACATGAGACTGGACATCACAGTTCAGAGGGCAGCATGACATGAGACTGGACATCACAGTTCAGAGGGCAGCGTGACATGAGACTGGACATCACAGTTCAGAGGGCAGCATGACATGAGACTGGACATCACAGTTCAGAGGGCAGCATGACATGAGACTGGACATCACAGTTCAGAGGGCAGCATGACATGAGACTGGACATCACAGTTCAGAGGGCAGCATGACATGAGACTGGACATCACAGTTCAGAGGGCATGACATGAGACTGGACATCACAGTTCAGAGGGCAGCGTGACATGAGACTGGACATCACAGTTCAGAGGGCAGCATGACATGAGACTGGACATCACAGTTCAGAGGGCAGCATGACATGAGACTGGACATCACAGTTCAGAGGGCAGCATGACATGAGACTGGACATCACAGTTCAGAGGGCAGCATGACATGAGACTGGACATCACAGTTCAGAGGCAGCATGACATGAGACTGGACATCACAGTTCAGAGGGCAGCATGACATGAGACTGGACATCACAGTTCAGAGGGCAGCATGACATGAGACTGGACATCACAGTTCAGAGGGCAGCATGACATGAGACTGGACATCACAGTTCAGAGGGCAGCGTGACATGAGACTGGACATCACAGTTCAGAGGGCAGCATGACATGAGACTGGACATCACAGTTCAGAGGGCAGCGTGACATGAGACTGGACATCACAGTTCAGAGGGCAGCATGACATGAGACTGGACATCACAGTTCAGAGGGCAGCATGACATGAGACTGGACATCACAGTTCAGAGGGCAGCGTGACATGAGACTGGACATCACAGTTCAGAGGGCAGCATGACATGAGACTGGACATCACAGTTCAGAGGGCAGCGTGACATGAGACTGGACATCACAGTTCAGAGGGCAGCATGACATGAGACTGGACATCACAGTTCAGAGGGCAGCATGACATGAGACTGGACATCACAGTTCAGAGGGCAGCATGACATGAGACTGGACATCACAGTTCAGAGGGCAGCATGACATGAGACTGGACATCACAGTTCAGAGGGCAGCATGACATGAGACTGGACATCACAGTTCAGAGGGCAGCATGACATGAGACTGGACATCACAGTTCAGAGGGCAGCATGACATGAGACTGGACATCACAGTTCAGAGGGCAGCATGACATGAGACTGGACATCACAGTTCAGAGGGCAGCATGACATGAGACTGGACATCACAGTTCAGAGGGCAGCATGACATGAGACTGGACATCACAGTTCAGAGGGCAGCATGACATGAGACTGGACATCACAGTTCAGAGGGCAGCATGACATGAGACTGGACATCACAGTTCAGAGGGCAGCATGACATGAGACTGGACATCACAGTTCAGAGGGCAGCATGACATGAGACTGGACATCACAGTTCAGAGGGCAGCATGACATGAGACTGGACATCACAGTTCAGAGGGCAGCATGACATGAGACTGGACATCACAGTTCAGAGGGCAGCATGACATGAGACTGGACATCACAGTTCAGAGGGCAGCATGACATGAGACTGGACATCACAGTTCAGAGGGCAGCATGACATGAGACTGGACATCACAGTTCAGAGGGCAGCATGACATGAGACTGGACATCACAGTTCAGAGGGCAGCGTGACATGAGACTGGACATCACAGTTCAGAGGGCAGCATGACATGAGACTGGACATCACAGTTCAGAGGGCAGCATGACATGAGACTGGACATCACAGTTCAGAGGGCAGCATGACATGAGACTGGACATCACAGTTCAGAGGGCAGCATGACATGAGACTGGACATCACAGTTCAGAGGGCAGCGTGACATGAGACTGGACATCACAGTTCAGAGGGCAGCATGACATGAGACTGGACATCACAGTTCAGAGGGCAGCATGACATGAGACTGGACATCACAGTTCAGAGGGCAGCATGACATGAGACTGGACATCACAGTTCAGAGGGCAGCATGACATGAGACTGGACATCACAGTTCAGAGGGCAGCATGACATGAGACTGGACATCACAGTTCAGAGGGCAGCATGACATGAGACTGGACATCACAGTTCAGAGGGCAGCATGACATGAGACTGGACATCACAGTTCAGAGGGCAGCATGACATGAGACTGGACATCACAGTTCAGAGGGCAGCATGACATGAGACTGGACATCACAGTTCAGAGGGCAGCATGACATGAGACTGGACATCACAGTTCAGAGGGCAGCATGACATGAGACTGGACATCACAGTTCAGAGGGCAGCATGACATGAGACTGGACATCACAGTTCAGAGGGCAGCATGACATGAGACTGGACATCACAGTTCAGAGGGCAGCATGACATGAGACTGGACATCACAGTTCAGAGGGCAGCATGACATGAGACTGGACATCACAGTTCAGAGGGCAGCATGACATGAGACTGGACATCACAGTTCAGAGGGCAGCATGACATGAGACTGGACATCACAGTTCAGAGGGCAGCATGACATGAGACTGGACATCACAGTTCAGAGGGCAGCATGACATGAGACTGACATCACAGTTCAGAGGGCAGCATGACATGAGACTGGACATCACAGTTCAGAGGGCAGCATGACATGAGACTGGACATCACAGTTCAGAGGGCAGCGTGACATGAGACTGGACATCACAGTTCAGAGGGCAGCATGACATGAGACTGGACATCACAGTTCAGAGGGCAGCGTGACATGAGACTGGACATCACAGTTCAGAGGGCAGCATGACATGAGACTGGACATCACAGTTCAGAGGGCAGCATGACATGAGACTGACATCACAGTTCAGAGGGCAGCGTGACATGAGACTGGACATCACAGTTCAGAGGGCAGCATGACATGAGACTGGACATCACAGTTCAGAGGGCAGCGTGACATGAGACTGGACATCACAGTTCAGAGGGCAGCATGACATGAGACTGGACATCACAGTTCAGAGGGCAGCGTGACATGAGACTGGACATCACAGTTCAGAGGGCAGCATGACATGAGACTGGACATCACAGTTCAGAGGGCAGCATGACATGAGACTGGACATCACAGTTCAGAGGGCAGCATGACATGAGACTGGACATCACAGTTCAGAGGGCATGACATGAGACTGGACATCACAGTTCAGAGGGCAGCATGACATGAGACTGGACATCACAGTTCAGAGGGCAGCATGACATGAGACTGGACATCACAGTTCAGAGGGCAGCATGACATGAGACTGGACATCACAGTTCAGAGGGCAGCATGACATGAGACTGGACATCACAGTTCAGAGGGCAGCATGACATGAGACTGGTCATCACAGTTCAGAGGGCAGCATGACATGAGACTGGACATCACAGTTCAGAGGGCAGCATGACATGAGACTGGACATCACAGTTCAGAGGGCAGCGTGACATGAGACTGGACATCACAGTTCAGAGGGCAGCATGACATGAGACTGGACATCACAGTTCAGAGGGCAGCATGACATGAGACTGGACATCACAGTTCAGAGGGCAGCATGACATGAGACTGGACATCACAGTTCAGAGGGCAGCATGACATGAGACTGGACATCACAGTTCAGAGGGCAGCATGACATGAGACTGGACATCACAGTTCAGAGGGCAGCATGACATGAGACTGGACATCACAGTTCAGAGGGCAGCATGACATGAGACTGGACATCACAGTTCAGAGGGCAGCATGACATGAGACTGGACATCACAGTTCAGAGGGCAGCGTGACATGAGACTGGACATCACAGTTCAGAGGGCAGCATGACATGAGACTGGACATCACAGTTCAGAGGGCAGCATGACATGAGACTGGACATCACAGTTCAGAGGGCAGCGTGACATGAGACTGGACATCACAGTTCAGAGGGCAGCATGACATGAGACTGGACATCACAGTTCAGAGGGCAGCATGACATGAGACTGGACATCACAGTTCAGAGGGCAGCATGACATGAGACTGGACATCACAGTTCAGAGGGCAGCATGACATGAGACTGGACATCACAGTTCAGAGGGCAGCATGACATGAGACTGGACATCACAGTTCAGAGGGCAGCATGACATGAGACTGGACATCACAGTTCAGAGGGCAGCATGACATGAGACTGGACATCACAGTTCAGAGGGCAGCATGACATGAGACTGGACATCACAGTTCAGAGGGCAGCATGACATGAGACTGGACATCACAGTTCAGAGGGCAGCATGACATGAGACTGGACATCACAGTTCAGAGGGCAGCATGACATGAGACTGGACATCACAGTTCAGAGGGCAGCATGACATGAGACTGGACATCACAGTTCAGAGGGCAGCATGACATGAGACTGACATCACAGTTCAGAGGGCAGCATGACATGAGACTGGACATCACAGTTCAGAGGGCAGCACATGAGACTGGACATCACAGTTCAGAGGGCAGCATGACATGAGACTGGACATCACAGTTCAGAGGGCAGCATGACATGAGACTGGACATCACAGTTCAGAGGGCAGCATGACATGAGACTGGACATCACAGTTCAGAGGGCAGCATGACATGAGACTGGACATCACAGTTCAGAGGGCAGCATGACATGAGACTGGACATCACAGTTCAGAGGGCAGCGTGACATGAGACTGGACATCACAGTTCAGAGGGCAGCATGACATGAGACTGGACATCACAGTTCAGAGGGCAGCATGACATGAGACTGGACATCACAGTTCAGAGGGCAGCATGACATGAGACTGGACATCACAGTTCAGAGGGCAGCATGACATGAGACTGGACATCACAGTTCAGAGGGCAGCGTGACATGAGACTGGACATCACAGTTCAGAGGGCAGCATGACATGAGACTGGACATCACAGTTCAGAGGGCAGCATGACATGAGACTGGACATCACAGTTCAGAGGGCAGCATGACATGAGACTGGACATCACAGTTCAGAGGGCAGCATGACATGAGACTGGACATCACAGTTCAGAGGGCAGCATGACATGAGACTGGACATCACAGTTCAGAGGGCAGCATGACATGAGACTGGACATCACAGTTCAGAGGGCAGCATGACATGAGACTGGACATCACAGTTCAGAGGGCAGCATGACATGAGACTGGACATCACAGTTCAGAGGGCAGCGTGACATGAGACTGGACATCACAGTTCAGAGGGCAGCGTGACATGAGACTGGACATCACAGTTCAGAGGGCAGCATGACATGAGACTGGACATCACAGTTCAGAGGGCAGCATGACATGAGACTGGACATCACAGTTCAGAGGGCAGCATGACATGAGACTGGACATCACAGTTCAGAGGGCAGCATGACATGAGACTGGACATCACAGTTCAGAGGGCAGCATGACATGAGACTGGACATCACAGTTCAGAGGGCAGCATGACATGAGACTGGTCACAGTTCAGAGGGCAGCGTGACATGAGACTGGACATCACAGTTCAGAGGGCAGCATGACATGAGACTGACATCACAGTTCAGAGGGCAGCATGACATGAGACTGGACATCACAGTTCAGAGGGCAGCATGACATGAGACTGGACATCACAGTTCAGAGGGCAGCGTGACATGAGACTGGACATCACAGTTCAGAGGGCAGCATGACATGAGACTGGACATCACAGTTCAGAGGGCAGCATGACATGAGACTGGACATCACAGTTCAGAGGGCAGCATGACATGAGACTGGACATCACAGTTCAGAGGGCAGCGTGACATGAGACTGGACATCACAGTTCAGAGGGCAGCATGACATGAGACTGGACATCACAGTTCAGAGGGCAGCATGACATGAGACTGGACATCACAGTTCAGAGGGCAGCATGACATGAGACTGGACATCACAGTTCAGAGGGCAGCATGACATGAGACTGGACATCACAGTTCAGAGGGCAGCGTGACATGAGACTGGACATCACAGTTCAGAGGGCAGCATGACATGAGACTGGACATCACAGTTCAGAGGGCAGCGTGACATGAGACTGGACATCACAGTTCAGAGGGCAGCATGACATGAGACTGGACATCACAGTTCAGAGGGCAGCATGACATGAGACTGGACATCACAGTTCAGAGGGCAGCATGACATGAGACTGGACATCACAGTTCAGAGGGCAGCATGACATGAGACTGGTCATCACAGTTCAGAGGGCAGCATGACATGAGACTGGACATCACAGTTCAGAGGGCAGCGTGACATGAGACTGGACATCACAGTTCAGAGGGCAGCATGACATGAGACTGGACATCACAGTTCAGAGGGCAGCATGACATGAGACTGGACATCACAGTTCAGAGGGCAGCGTGACATGAGACTGGACATCACAGTTCAGAGGGCAGCGTGACATGAGACTGGACATCACAGTTCAGAGGGCAGCATGACATGAGACTGGACATCACAGTTCAGAGGGCAGCATGACATGAGACTGGACATCACAGTTCAGAGGGCAGCATGACATGAGACTGGACATCACAGTTCAGAGGGCAGCATGACATGAGACTGGACATCACAGTTCAGAGGGCAGCATGACATGAGACTGGACATCACAGTTCAGAGGGCAGCATGACATGAGACTGGACATCACAGTTCAGAGGGCAGCATGACATGAGACTGGACATCACAGTTCAGAGGGCAGCATGACATGAGACTGGACATCACAGTTCAGAGGGCAGCATGACATGAGACTGACATCACAGTTCAGAGGGCAGCATGACATGAGACTGGACATCACAGTTCAGAGGGCAGCATGACATGAGACTGGACATCACAGTTCAGAGGGCAGCATGACATGAGACTGGACATCACAGTTCAGAGGGCAGCATGACATGAGACTGACATCACAGTTCAGAGGGCAGCGTGACATGAGACTGACATCACAGTTCAGAGGGCAGCATGACATGAGACTGGACATCACAGTTCAGAGGGCAGCATGACATGAGACTGGACATCACAGTTCAGAGGGCAGCATGACATGAGACTGGACATCACAGTTCAGAGGGCAGCATGACATGAGACTGGACATCACAGTTCAGAGGGCAGCATGACATGAGACTGGACATCACAGTTCAGAGGGCAGCATGACATGAGACTGGACATCACAGTTCAGAGGGCAGCATGACATGAGACTGGACATCACAGTTCAGAGGGCAGCATGACATGAGACTGACATCACAGTTCAGAGGGCAGCATGACATGAGACTGGACATCACAGTTCAGAGGGCAGCGTGACATGAGACTGACATCACAGTTCAGAGGGCAGCGTGACATGAGACTGGACATCACAGTTCAGAGGGCAGCATGACATGAGACTGGACATCACAGTTCAGAGGGCAGCATGACATGAGACTGGACATCACAGTTCAGAGGGCAGCGTGACATGAGACTGGACATCACAGTTCAGAGGGCAGCGTGACATGAGACTGGACATCACAGTTCAGAGGGCAGCATGACATGAGACTGGACATCACAGTTCAGAGGGCAGCATGACATGAGACTGGACATCACAGTTCAGAGGGCAGCATGACATGAGACTGGACATCACAGTTCAGAGGGCAGCATGACATGAGACTGGACATCACAGTTCAGAGGGCAGCATGACATGAGACTGGACATCACAGTTCAGAGGGCAGCATGACATGAGACTGGACATCACAGTTCAGAGGGCAGCATGACATGAGACTGGACATCACAGTTCAGAGGGCAGCATGACATGAGACTGGACATCACAGTTCAGAGGGCAGCATGACATGAGACTGGACATCACAGTTCAGAGGGCAGCATGACATGAGACTGGACATCACAGTTCAGAGGGCAGCGTGACATGAGACTGGACATCACAGTTCAGAGGGCAGCATGACATGAGACTGGACATCACAGTTCAGAGGGCAGCATGACATGAGACTGGACATCACAGTTCAGAGGGCAGCATGACATGAGACTGGTCATCACAGTTCAGAGGGCAGCATGACATGAGACTGGACATCACAGTTCAGAGGGCAGCATGACATGAGACTGGACATCACAGTTCAGAGGGCAGCATGACATGAGACTGGACATCACAGTTCAGAGGGCAGCATGACATGAGACTGGACATCACAGTTCAGAGGGCAGCATGACATGAGACTGGACATCACAGTTCAGAGGGCAGCATGACATGAGACTGGACATCACAGTTCAGAGGGCAGCGTGACATGAGACTGGACATCACAGTTCAGAGGGCAGCATGACATGAGACTGGACATCACAGTTCAGAGGGCAGCATGACATGAGACTGGACATCACAGTTCAGAGGGCAGCATGACATGAGACTGGACATCACAGTTCAGAGGGCAGCATGACATGAGACTGGACATCACAGTTCAGAGGGCAGCATGACATGAGACTGGTCATCACAGTTCAGAGGGCAGCATGACATGAGACTGGACATCACAGTTCAGAGGGCAGCATGACATGAGACTGGACATCACAGTTCAGAGGGCAGCATGACATGAGACTGGACATCACAGTTCAGAGGGCAGCATGACATGAGACTGGACATCACAGTTCAGAGGGCAGCATGACATGAGACTGGACATCACAGTTCAGAGGGCAGCATGACATGAGACTGGACATCACAGTTCAGAGGGCAGCATGACATGAGACTGACATCACAGTTCAGAGGGCAGCATGACATGAGACTGGACATCACAGTTCAGAGGGCAGCATGACATGAGACTGGACATCACAGTTCAGAGGGCAGCATGACATGAGACTGGACATCACAGTTCAGAGGGCAGCATGACATGAGACTGGACATCACAGTTCAGAGGGCAGCATGACATGAGACTGGACATCACAGTTCAGAGGGCAGCATGACATGAGACTGGACATCACAGTTCAGAGGGCAGCATGACATGAGACTGGACATCACAGTTCAGAGGGCAGCATGACATGAGACTGGACATCACAGTTCAGAGGGCAGCATGACATGAGACTGGACATCACAGTTCAGAGGGCAGCATGACATGAGACTGGACATCACAGTTCAGAGGGCAGCATGACATGAGACTGGACATCACAGTTCAGAGGGCAGCATGACATGAGACTGGACATCACAGTTCAGAGGGCAGCATGACATGAGACTGGACATCACAGTTCAGAGGGCAGCATGACATGAGACTGGACATCACAGTTCAGAGGGCAGCATGACATGAGACTGGACATCACAGTTCAGAGGGCAGCATGACATGAGACTGGACATCACAGTTCAGAGGGCAGCATGACATGAGACTGGACATCACAGTTCAGAGGGCAGCATGACATGAGACTGGACATCACAGTTCAGAGGGCAGCATGACATGAGACTGGACATCACAGTTCAGAGGGCAGCATGACATGAGACTGGACATCACAGTTCAGAGGGCAGCATGACATGAGACTGACATCACAGTTCAGAGGGCAGCATGACATGAGACTGGACATCACAGTTCAGAGGGCAGCATGACATGAGACTGGACATCACAGTTCAGAGGGCAGCATGACATGAGACTGGACATCACAGTTCAGAGGGCAGCATGACATGAGACTGGACATCACAGTTCAGAGGGCAGCGTGACATGAGACTGGACATCACAGTTCAGAGGGCAGCGTGACATGAGACTGACATCACAGTTCAGAGGGCAGCATGACATGAGACTGGACATCACAGTTCAGAGGGCAGCATGACATGAGACTGGACATCACAGTTCAGAGGGCAGCATGACATGAGACTGGACATCACAGTTCAGAGGGCAGCATGACATGAGACTGGACATCACAGTTCAGAGGGCAGCATGACATGAGACTGGACATCACAGTTCAGAGGGCAGCATGACATGAGACTGGTCATCACAGTTCAGAGGGCAGCATGACATGAGACTGGACATCACAGTTCAGAGGGCAGCGTGACATGAGACTGGACATCACAGTTCAGAGGGCAGCGTGACATGAGACTGGACATCACAGTTCAGAGGGCAGCATGACATGAGACTGGACATCACAGTTCAGAGGGCAGCATGACATGAGACTGGACATCACAGTTCAGAGGGCAGCGTGACATGAGACTGACATCACAGTTCAGAGGGCAGCATGACATGAGACTGGACATCACAGTTCAGAGGGCAGCGTGACATGAGACTGACATCACAGTTCAGAGGGCAGCATGACATGAGACTGGACATCACAGTTCAGAGGGCAGCATGACATGAGACTGGACATCACAGTTCAGAGGGCAGCATGACATGAGACTGGACATCACAGTTCAGAGGGCAGCATGACATGAGACTGGACATCACAGTTCAGAGGGCAGCATGACATGAGACTGGACATCACAGTTCAGAGGGCAGCATGACATGAGACTGGACATCACAGTTCAGAGGGCAGCATGACATGAGACTGGACATCACAGTTCAGAGGGCAGCATGACATGAGACTGACATCACAGTTCAGAGGGCAGCATGACATGAGACTGGACATCACAGTTCAGAGGGCAGCATGACATGAGACTGGACATCACAGCCATCACAGTTCAGAGGGCAGCATGACATGAGACTGGTCATCACAGTTCAGAGGGCAGCATGACATGAGACTGGTCATCACAGTTCAGAGGGCAGCATGACATGAGACTGGTCATCACAGTTCAGAGGGCAGCATGACATGAGACTGGTCATCACAGTTCAGAGGGCAGCGTGACATGAGACTGGACATCACAGTTCAGAGGGCAGCATGACATGAGACTGGTCATCACAGTTCAGAGGGCAGCGTGACATGAGACTGGACATCACAGTTCAGAGGGCAGCGTGACATGAGACTGGACATCACAGTTCAGAGGGCAGCGTGACATGAGACTGGACATCACAGTTCAGAGGGCAGCGTGACATGAGACTGGACATCACAGTTCAGAGGGCAGCGTGACATGAGACTGGACATCACAGTTCAGAGGGCAGCATGACATGAGACTGGACATCACAGTTCAGAGGGCAGCATGACATGAGACTGGACATCACAGTTCAGAGGGCAGCGTGACATGAGACTGGACATCACAGTTCAGAGGGCAGCATGACATGAGACTGGACATCACAGTTCAGAGGGCAGCGTGACATGAGACTGGACATCACAGTTCAGAGGGCAGCGTGACATGAGACTGGACATCACAGTTCAGAGGGCAGCGTGACATGAGACTGGACATCACAGTTCAGAGGGCAGCGTGACATGAGACTGGACATCACAGTTCAGAGGGCAGCATGACATGAGACTGGACATCACAGTTCAGAGGGCAGGATGACATGAGACTGGACATCACAGTTCAGAGGGCAGCGTGACATGAGACTGGTCATCACAGTTCAGAGGGCAGCATGACATGAGACTGGACATCACAGTTCAGAGGGCAGCGTGACATGAGACTGGACATCACAGTTCAGAGGGCAGCATGACATGAGACTGGACATCACAGTTCAGAGGGCAGCATGACATGAGACTGGACATCACAGTTCAGAGGGCAGCATGACATGAGACTGGACATCACAGTTCAGAGGGCAGCATGACATGAGACTGGACATCACAGTTCAGAGGGCAGCATGACATGAGACTGGTCATCACAGTTCAGAGGGCAGCATGACATGAGACTGGACATCACAGTTCAGAGGGCAGCATGACATGAGACTGGTCATCACAGTTCAGAGGGCAGCATGACATGAGACTGGTCATCACAGTTCAGAGGGCAGCATGACATGAGACTGGTCATCACAGTTCAGAGGGCAGGGCTTCATCAGTGTTGGCAGCTAGGGGTTCTGGAACAGGCGGATGTCTTCAGCATTTCCAGCGCTTCCGTGGAGTTTTCCGTTGGGAATGGGGCCACTGGTTTCTCCGCTGAGAGACTTTGGGTAGCAGGGAGATGGTGAAGTCTTGCACTTGTCCCACAAGCAGTGCTAGTTTCAGCTCAAAGGATTTAATGTGTGAATACATGATGTCACAGATCAGATTCCCATCTGTGTGGATCAGTTCTGGGAAAGGAGAAAGGGTTTCGGGTAACAGCTCAACTTCAGTAAAGCACATCACATTGAATGTGCGATTCTATTGGTGGGTGAATCTGACAAATAATTAAGCTACGCTATGTTAATATTTTAGTTTATTACTACGGGAAATTGTAAAAGTTAAAAAATAAGGGACATTTTAGTTTAAAAGGCAACCTTTATAATCAAATACAGATATGAATATAATTTAAAAATTACATTTTAAAATATGTCTCTGGCATTGTTCAAAGGGCCGGTCCAAATGTGGGGGCGGGCCGTAGTTTGGGGACCCCAGTCGAGGCCCCTCCCCTCCGGTGACGACACGGCACCGGGGACCCTCCTCATGTGTGGCTCCCGCTCCCGCTCCGGCTCTTCTCCGTACGGATCATGTTCTGACCTTTACTTTTGAGCAAACTTTGATAAAGCGACATGGATCAGAAGGACAAGCTGAGTTCCTTCAGCATCAAGAGTCTGCTGCTCCCGTCCAAGAGCGAGGAGCTTCCCGAGAGGAGCACGCTGCTGTCGGGCACCGATCCCGGGCGATCCCCGGAGCCCCGCGACCCGGAGCCCGGTAAAGATACGGGAGAACCCAACAAAACTGCGAAGCTCGACAAACCGCCGTTCAGCTACAACGCGCTGATCATGATGGCAATCAGACAAAGCCCGGAGAAGAGACTCACGCTTAACGGAATCTACGAGTTCATCATGAAGAACTTCCCGTTTTACCGGGAGCACAAGCAGGGGTGGCAGAACTCCATCCGTCACAACCTGAGTCTGAATAAATGCTTTGTGAAAGTGCCGAGGCATTACGACGACCCGGGAAAGGCAACTACTGGATGCTGGACCCCTCGAGCGATGATGTGTTCATCGGCGGAACCACGGGGAAACTCCGGAGGCGCTCGGCCACCTCCCGAGGGAAGCTGGCGATCAAGAGAGGACTTCGCTTTGCCCCATTGGGATTGGGAATAAACGAGACGGCGAATAATCCTCTGTACTGGCAACTATCGCCGTTATTATCGCTACACCATCCACATTACAACGGCACGTCGCACGGGTTTCTGAACCAAGCGCATTACGGTTCTTTCGTCCCGGGAATCGAGCGGGAGGCGACGCGACCCGGATACGGGATGCTGTCCGTCCCGTCGGGATACCTGCACCCCCCGGGCCTGCAGAACTCCTTCAGCTCCCAGCACACACTGCGGACAGTGCCAGCGTTCTCCCCCGCGGGGTCCGGTGGCGTACCCGGGGGTCTGTCACACCGGGACGCATTTTAAACGGGTTTCCTAGAATCCCAGCAAACATTGGGCCGGCGGCAGCGCCGTATCCCTGGACAAAAATCCTCGGCATAAATCCCCATTGATATATGTAACAGAACATTCCCTAAAAATGCATTGAGATATGCGCGTTCATCTTTCATCTGGGAACTATTTTCCCACCGTGACGGGACGCTTCGTCCAAATGTTTGCCGGGATGCGTAATTACGGGAGTTAGTTTCCGCCTCTCAATGATAAAACACACTTAACTATTTCACATGTCAAACGTGTCACTGCTGTAGATCACAGTCCTGAGTTCATAATAATATGAGATATAAACGTCAGGATTGTGGGAGATATTCCCAGTGGCGGGAACAAGCTTCCATGCAATTTTAGGATCATTATGGACTGTTTTTAATTCCGAAAGCGCGCGCTTTCTTGCCTTCTGGTGGATAATTTGCCAAATGTTATTGCGATTTAAGCCAGACTATTTATAGAGTTCGAAGTGATTTCTGTTTGATTCCTCAGCTGTGTGTCAGGGCAGGACTGGGGCTGAAACTAAAGCAAACCCAGCCCATCCGGCCCATGAGTTACCCGTGAATGGTTTTGCTGGGGTTAGGGCCTTAAATTGGAGTAAATAAATAAAACTAGGACAGGGACAAATAATGATGTATATTATTGAATTTACTGCAAATGCAGATAACAAACTTAATATTGCACTTTTGTCACACAGAAATGCACTTGTAAAGCATTGATTTAGAGCTGGGATGCAGTACATTTACTCTCTCTCATGTCATTCCAAACCTGTATGACTTTCTCTCTTCCGGGAAACACAAAAAATTATATTTTGAAGAATGTTGGCAACCAAGCCCTTTTAGGATATCATCGAATATTGTTTGAACAAAAAACCAGACTCAAATTACACAGAAATAAATTGATTTAGGTTTGGAATGACATTGGGGTGAGTAAACAATCACATCTTTGGGTTGAACTACACCTTTAAAAACAATAAAACATGTCAAGAGTTGACACCTAATTTATGCAAGACACTGATATCTATCTTTCATGAGGTCCTCAATGAAATAACATTTAGTTAAATTTAATTAGTTCTATTACAAAGTTGATAAAACATTTAAAGAGAAAAAAGCTTTTTCCTTAATTCATGGGATCCAAGCTTTAAAGCTGTTGTGTTGAATTATGGCATTTTAACTGAGTTTAACTGTAAGATCATGGCAGTCTCAGGTAAAACATGCTCCTCATTACCATGGGTACGCTTTTAAAATATATAAACCATATATAATAAACTATTGAATTTGTAATAAAACTCTCACTGCGAGCTGAAGGCTGTAGATCACAGTCCTGAGTTCATAATGATGTGAGATATAAACGTCAGGATTGTGGGAGATATTCCCCGTGGCGGGAACAAGCTTCCATGCAATTTTAGGATCATTATGGACTGTTTTTAATTCCGGAAGCGCGCGCTTTCTTGCCTTCTTTGTGGACAATTTGCCAAATGTTAATGCGATTTAAGCCAGACTATTTATTAGTTCGAAGTCAGATCATTTCTTTATGATTCCTCAGCTGTGTTTGATGTCGTTGTGTCCATGAATCCGCAGTCCTGCTGACTGACCAATGCTGCGGCTCCCAACAGGGAATCACTCATCCAGACTTTATTTATTTTCATCTTCTCAGGTCAGGACACAGATGAAATATGGGATGTGTGATGCTGTGCGTGCATGTCGATCCGTGTTTAATACACACAGTTAGTGATGTTAGATCTACCCGCACTTTTCCAAACTAATGGAACTATTCCCGATTAGAGCCCCGGAGCGGCAGACTGCGCTCGCGCATTCACACACAGGCCTCGCTTCACACATCACCTGCATGCAGTCAAATGATGACCAAGCTTGCAAAAACAAACGGATTCACATTTAATAAAACATCAGACATAAAGTGTAATAATAAACGAATGCATTATAGGCTAAAACAACGCCGGTAACCCATCTCGCGAGAGCGCGTGTGTATAGCACGCAGAATTACCGTGCAAACCGAACTCGAGCACTTCCATCACAGGTCAGATCATGCGCGCGCTCGGGCACTTCCATCACAGGTCAGATCATGCGCGCGCTCGAGCACTTCCATCACAGGTCCGAGGCTCGGGATAATGCGCGCGCTCGAGCACTTCCATCACAGGTCCGAGGCTCAGGATAATGCGCGCGCTCGAGCACTTCCATCACAGGTCCGAGGCTCGGGATCATGCGCGCGCTCGAGCTCTTCCATCACAGGTCCGAGGCTCGGGATCATGCGCGCGCTCGAGCTCGTCCATCACAGGTCCGAGGCTCGGGATCATGCGCGCGCTCGAGCTCGTCCATCACAGGTCCGAGGCTCGGGATCATGCGCGCGCTCGAGCTCGTCCATCACAGGTCCGAGGCTCGGGATCATGCGCGCGCTCGAGCTCGTCCATCACAGGTCCGAGGCTCGGGATCATGCGCGAGAGCTCCAGGGAAACAGACAGGATGCTCCATTACTCCATGCCACTGTTGCTTTGAATTTTGGCACTTTTTTAAAAAGACATTCTTGTTTTAGCACTGAAGGAACAAAACGTTTTTGTATTTACAAAAATGGAGGATTTGTACAAAATGAATAAAATGTTTGTTTGCCAGAGCTCTTTACACTGTCTCTATTTTCAAGCTGAAGATGTGTGTGTGTGTGTAGAGTGTGTGTGTACGTGTGTGTGTGTGTGTGTGAGTGTGTGTGTGTGTGTGTGTGTGTGTGTGTGTGTGAGTGTGTGTGGGCAAGTGTGTGTGTGTGTGTGTGTGTGTGATATGTACGTGTGTGTGTGTGTGTGTGTGTGTGTGTGTGTGTGTGTGTGTGTGAGTGTGTGTGTGTGTGTGTGTGTGTGTGTGAGTGTGTGTGTGTGTGTGTGTGTGTGTGTGTGTGTGTGTTATTAATTATGAATATGTTTATTAATTACGTGGCTGTGTGTGTGTGTGTGTGTGTGTGTGTGTGTGTGAGTGTGTGTGTGTGTGTGTGAGTGTGTGTGTGAGTGTGTGTGTGTGTGTGTGTGTGTGTGTGTGTGTGTGTGTGTGTGTGTGTGTGTGTGTGTGTGTGTGTGTGTGTGTGTGTGTGTGAGTGTGTGTGTGAGTGTGAGTGTGTGTGTGTGTGTGTGTGTGTGTGTGTGTGTGAGAGAGAGGAGAGAGTGTGTGTGTGTGTGTGTGTGTGTGTGTGTGTGTGTGTGTGTGTGAGTGTGTGTGTGTGTGTGTGTGAGTGTGTGTGTGAGTGTGTGTGTGTGTGTGTGTGTGTGAGTGTGTGTGTGTGTGCATAAATGGCCTAATAGTCTAGGTGACTAAATTAACATTTCCGAAAAATATGAACATATTCGACAATATGTCCAAAAGGTGCATAAATGTTTCTGGGCTAGTCAGAGATTTTGGTATTAAAAATATAACAGTTTACAAGAGTCCAGTCAAAGCGCTTTCGTGTTATCCCTCAAATACATCCCAGAATCATATACAGATTTAAATAAATGGTAATATAGTAATTAATAAATAAATCGTTTAGCAGATACAATTTAAAAAAATATACATAAAACAGGTTACTTATTAAAATAAATGAAACGAATAGGCCTTTAATTATAAATTAGACATAAAGGAAACACGAGCAGGAGGAAATATGCGATCATCGATTTATGGAGAAACAGTGTGAACATAAAACATAAAATAGGTTTATTTTGTTTAAAAAACGTCATAAATAATGTATGTCTTTTACAAATTTAGCTAAAATAATATGTTTTTAATCATGTCTAAGTTAATACTTTTTTTTTTTCAAAACATCACGAACTATTTTCTGTTTATTTTTTAATTTTTTTAAATATAGAAACAAAATGATAAAGATTCTGAAAGCATTGAAGGTGATCCCATAATAATTGAACATTGTTGTGTTTTTAAATATGATGGTTTGATTATAAATATGTCGATTATCTGTGAATCTGATGGAAAAGCAGCGGCTGTTTATGGTTATTATTGTGTGTTTACATATTCTTCTGTTATCTGCTTTAATCACTTTAAACAAAACTGAAAATCATGATAATAATAATGAGCGCAGACCTTCACTGCACACTATATTAGGCTTGCCTTGACATTTGCAGTTCATTTAAATTAAGATTTTGAGTTATTCAATGAAGGAATTTGGTTTAAAAAATAGCATCTCAAAATATTATTGTATCTGAACCACATAAATAAAAAAAAAGTATAAAAGTATAAATCATGAAAATAGCACAGTTTGGCATGTTTCACTGCATTATAACAAATAAAACACACAATTACACAATATTTTTACAAAATCTTGTAATAATATTTGAATAAGGGTGATGTTGATTCTGAAAAATATTCATTGTATTAACTCAAAATTTAAACTCGAGATTTTAAGGCAACCAGGTAACTTACTTTTAAAATAGTTTTATATATATATATATATTTATATATTCTTTTTTTTTTTTACAGTGACAGATGTTCATTTCCCGTTTAATATTTCCATGATGATATATTTGCCATGGTTGTACATGCTTAAATATTGATACATTAATTTCAAAATTGCCCTCTAAAATAAACATTCAGTGGCACATCTGAACTTCTCAAAGTGTGTATGACAATATGTAGTTTATAGACCCGATCACACCAAGAGTAATAACTATAACCATAACGATAATAACTATATGATAATAGTTCTTAAAATCGTTCTAATTATAAACTATAACAATAACGAGACACAATCCTGCTTTAAAGAGTTTACAGATACAGCGCTTATAATAAACAGAGCGATGTTAACTCTTCACCCTGTCGCACTTGAGATTGTTCTAAAGGTAAAATATAAATAAAATTGATTTTTATTATTATTATTATTAAAGCTGTGTGAACAGAGGAAGCTATGTTTCTTCTGTTGCTCTAAATGGATTATAAAAATAATTCCACCCATATCTCCGTCTCAATTAGCCTATAGTTGTGGCATGGACATATTCAGAACAATTTCTGGACTATTATCGTTATCGGTGTGAACGGGACAGTGTCTGGATAGTCAGAATGCATGGCTTATTAAAAGCTTATTTTCACACTATTCTAGGCGAGGTATCAAACTCCTAAGATATTCCTGGATATTCCGGCTGTAGCACCTTCAGACCTGACAGATCCTCTAATAATTTGGTTTCACTGGGAAACTGAAGCATCAATTTAAATAGAGCCTAATGGACAAACACCTCCCAAATACCCCAGTGTTGTTATTTATATCTGTGTAAATATCTAAACCTCCCTCAGTCCAGCTGTTCATCATACACGTGTGTCTGGAAGCCTGCTGTTTCCCTCTCCACGGTCTGCCGAGGGTGTATCCGTGGTTAACTCATCCCATTCCCACGGGATTCACTCAGTGGGGAAGTCTCAGATGACCTGACAGAAGAGTGCGCATGCGCAGTGGCATCTGCAACATTTCGTGACTACACTAATAACCTGCATGGATCACTGGCTCTGGAAGTCACTTCTGATTATGGTTATGTTCTCCTGCTCCGAGCGGCTCATCCGTGCGCGTGCGCGGCACGCGGCTCCCGGGCGCGAGGAATCCTCAGTCGCGCGCCGGCTCATGATGTCACGCTGGAGGACCCGTCGGAGGTCCAGTTCATGATAGGCTTTGACTATAAATTACGGATATGGCATCTGAGGATTATTGTTCATGTCTTCTCCAGATTCACTCATAGCTCGTTCTTGCGCACATGCGCACTTTTCAAAAACGGCGCTTTAAAGTCTCTTACACACTGAGATGCACATTTCATAAATATATAGACTGTCCTGAATGTCACGTGCTTATTTTGCCCAAGACACGGATTTATTGAGTCCACGTGTCATGCAAACAATAAACTCTGCTTAACCAGAGGTCGAGACCCGTCCCAGCCCCGGACTCGGGAATACCGACCCGTTAAACCGGTGCCGACGGGACCGGTCATGCTGCGAATCACACAGCGGATCCGTCATCAGAGACCGTGTTATTATAATTATATTAAAATCAATAACGCTACAGTATGAAAATCACACACCTGTAAATATCACGCAAAACTAAGAGTAACATCACAAACGAAAAAGTGCGTGTGTCTTCAATGCAATGATTTCAAGCAGAAATCCTATCATCACATTAATAATAATCATGACTAGCATTATGGAATATTTATCATTATTTCAAAAAGACATTTTGGTTTGAAATGCGCTGACAAATGTTACACTTCGAAATATATAATCAACAAATTATTCCAATCGAAATGTGTTCTATTTCTATATAGAAATTTAATTTGCAAAAAAAATAAATAAAAAGGTTTAATCCTTCTCAATATGAAGGAGCAGAACATGCAGTGTAATAACATGAGCTGACAATTATTATAAATATGTGTAATAAAATATAGCCTAGTATTTAAAATATATTCAATTCGTGGTGTGAAAAATCAGTAATATTAATAACAGTTCTGTACAGGGGCGTATAGCAAGCTTTTAAAAGTGCGGGGATGGATGTTTTGTTTGTTGTTAGGGTCCAATTTTCACTATTAACTAGTAGCTTATTAGCATGCATTGGATATATTATTATAACTTATGCTTATAAAGCAAATATTAATGCCTCATTCTGCATGACCATATTGTACACTGCAAAAAATGCGCTTCTTAGTTAGTAATTTTTTCTTGTTTCCAGTCCAAATATCTATAAATTCTTAAATCAAGATGCATTTACTAGATAAGTAAAATGACATATTTTTTCTTGTTTTCTTGAAAATAAAATCAAAATGAAGTGAGTTTTTGCTTAAAACAAGCAAAATGATCTGCCAATGGGGTGAGAAAAATAATCTTATTTCTGTTTGGGATAGAAACAAGATTTCAATCAGAAACAAGATTATTTTTCTCACCTCATTTGGACTGGAAACAAGAAAAAATTACTAAGTAAGAAGAGCATTTTTTGCAGTGTACAAATGGAATTATATTAATTTACAGCACACATTTAATCTTATGGTAATCTGAAGAAAACGGCTTTGTTAATAATATTTCTTGTTTTTTTATCACATAACATTAGGCCTATTTTCAATTAAAATGTTGAAATTAGACAAAAGTTTATTAATTTGCCTGAATATATATATATATATATATATGTTTTTGTCATTTTTCTGTAATTTCTGACTTAAAGAAGCAGCTGTCGAATATCAAATGTTTAGTTACTTACATATCTCGCACTTGACGTGGAGTCACACTGCTCAAATTCGCGCTCAGCCGCTTCTGTGTGAACATACTCAGATTTGACTTTTTTTCACATATTTTGGCATTGACGAGCAGTGACAGACCCGTGAGACTTATAGTTGAACACACACACACACACACACACACACACACACACACACACACACACACACACACACACCTCTGCTTCTGACGTGCACACAACATTAATGCCTTCACCTGCTATCGAACATGTACTTCATTTCTGAAGTCGTGATTATGAGATCATCCATTCAAATTTTGACTTGAGAGGGAGTTCATGTCCAATTTTTTAAATATGAAACTAGTGTACGATAATTCCGATAGCACGTGAAGGCAGTATAAGAACGAGCTGACCGATAAATCTAACACACCAAAAGAGGCGGGACTTAAGGCAGAACAGCCAATCATCAGCCGCCACACTCAAAGCCCTGTGGGTGTTGAACCCTCTCACTGGGAAAACTGTGGGTGTTGAACCCTCTCACTGGGAAAACTGTGGGTGTTGAACCCTCTCACTGGGAAAACTGTGGCTGTTGAACCCTCTCACTGGGAAAAGTGTGGCTGTTGAACCCTCTCACTGGGAAACTGTGGGTGTTGAACCCTCTCACTGGGAAAAGTGTGGGTGTTGAACCCTCTCACTGGGAAACTGTGGGTGTTGAACCCTCTCACTGGGAAAAGTGTGGGTGTTGAACCCTCTCACTGGGAAAAGTGTGGCTGTTGAACCCTCTCACTGGGAAACTGTGGGTGTTGAACCCTCTCACTGGGAAAAGTGTGGGTGTTGAACCCTCTCACTGGGAAACTGTGGGTGTTGAACCCTCTCACTGGGAAAAGTGTGGGTGTTGAACCCTCTCACTGGGAAAAGTGTGGGTGTTGAACCCTCTCACTGGGAAAAGTGTGGGTGTTGAACCCTCTCACTGGGAAAAGTGTGGGTGTTGAACCCTCTCACTGGGAAACTGTGGGTGTTGAACCCTCTCACTGGGAAAACTGTGGGTGTTGAACCCTCTCACTGGGAAACTGTGGGTGTTGAACCCTCTCACTGGGAAAAGTGTGGGTGTTGAACCCTCTCACTGGGAAAAGTGTGGGTGTTGAACCCTCTCACTGGGAAACTGTGGGTGTTGAACCCTCTCACTGGGAAAACTGTGGGTGTTGAACCCTCTCACTGGGAAAACTGTGGGTGTTGAACCCTCTCACTGGGAAACTGTGGGTGTTGAACCCTCTCACTGGGAAAACTGTGGGTGTTGAACCCTCTCACTGGGAAAACTGTGGGTGTTGAACCCTCTCACTGGGAAACTGTGGGTGTTGAACCCTCTCACTGGGAAAACTGTGGGTGTTGAACCCTCTCACTGGGAAAACTGTGGGTGTTGAACCCTCTCACTGGGAAACTGTGGGTGTTGAACCCTCTCACTGGGAAAACTGTGGGTGTTGAACCCTCTCACTGGGAAAACTGTGGGTGTTGAACCCTCTCACTGGGAAAACTGTGGGTGTTGAACCCTCTCACTGGCAAAACTGTGGGTGTTGAACCCTCTCACTGGGAAATTGTGGGTGTTGAACCCTCTCACTGGGAAAAGTGTGGGTGTTGAACCCTCTCACTGGGAAACTGTGGGTGTTGAACCCTCTCACTGGGAAATTGTGGGTGTTGAACCCTCTCACTGGGAAAAGTGTGGGTGCTGTATCAAGGCACCTCAGTGGGAAGTCTGAGGGAAGGAAAAAGTGTGGCAAAAACACTGCAGAACGAGAAGAGGTGACCGGACCCTGAGGAAGATTGTGGAGAAGGACCGATTCCAGACCTTGGGGGACCTGCGGAAGCAGTGGACTGAGTCTGGAGTAGAAACATCCAGAGCCACCGTGCACAGGCGTGTGCAGGAAATGGGCTACAGGTGCCGCATTCCCAGGTCAAGACACTTTTGAACCAGAAACAGCGGCAGAAGCGCCTGACCTGGGCTACAGAGAAGCAGCACTGGACTGTCGCTCAAATTTTGCATGTCATTGGGAAATCAAGGTGCCAGAGTCTGGAGGAAGACTGGGGAGAAGGAAATGCCCAAATGCCTGAAGTCCAGTGTCAAGTACCCACAGTCAGTGATGGTCTGGGGTGCCATGTCAGCTGCTGGTGTTGGTCCACTGTGTTTTATCAAGGGCAGGGTCAATGCAGCTAGCTATCAGGAGATTTTGGAGCACTTCATGCTTCCATCTGCTGAAAAGCTTTATGTAGATGAAGATTTAGTTTTTCAGCACAACCTGGCACCTGCTCACAGTGGGTTAAAACAACCCAATCGCTGGGTGTGTCCATTTTCAACCCAACTTGTGTTGTTTTTAACCCAGCATTTTTGAATCCCATTGGACTCGGGCTATATTAGAGGAAGAGTGTTGAAGGTGAAACCAGAACAATGTGTGTCCAGTTTTGTTGGTCATCTGGTTTCTGCTTAGAGTGAGTGTTTTTCCAGACATCACCCCAGAACAACAGCAGAATCACAAACCACACGCGCTCAAAACCACGTTAAAGAGTATTTTACACCAGACTCTCTTTACACACATCTACCATAAGAACCTGAGCAGAATGTGGAGTTCACTGCACACACACACCCAACACAAGTGCTCTTAAAGGGCCAGCGCCTCAATGAAGCACGCTAGAGCTGGTCTTGGGGTCAGAGGTCAGTGCACAGGATCGATAGTGTGACAGAAGGTCCACTTCTCCTTCAGACGAGTTGTGAAGCGGTCAGTCTGCGGTCAGCTCATGATCTCTCGCGCTCTTCTCCAGCTGAACTCTACGTGAAGCGCTCGCTCGAGCTCCCGCTGTGCCTGACGACTCGTGGAGTAATCAGGGTAACGACTGTGTTTCCAACCTTTGCCTCCCGCCCGAGCGCAGGTCGAGAGGTTAAGCAATCTGCGACTCGCACGGCATTCACTGCAGCAAACGGTTCTGGAGCGCTAAAGCTGCTCAACCAGAAGAGCATGACCAGCTGGACAGTCACACTGGCTTATTTCACAACTCTAAACGGACAGGATGCACATCATGACTGCTTTCATAACCTCGAGTCAGAATAACTCTGATGAAGGGGGCGGGGCCACCTGTCACTCACAGGAGATCAGCCAATAGCAAACCACACCCATCCAATCAGATCCCCACACACACACCCCCTAAATCACACCAGAGGGGAACACATTGAATGTGTTATAGGACAAAAGCCGCATTTCATGGTGGCTTGCAGTCGAGCTCATTACCCAGAGGTCTGTGCGTTTGCCAGAGACACACCTGCAGATGAGACGGAGCGAGAGCCAGTCATTAGCGCTGGGATCTTCAGACCATCACATCGCTCTGCACTCCGCGCGGGATGCTCCCTGTGATGGTCCGCTTGTGGGAGATAATTCCCTGGT
>JAFJHK010000031.1:262500-267500 GCA_023029165.1 Gobiocypris rarus
TCTATCCATCATAAAAGTGCATCCATCCATCATAAAAGTGCATCCATCCATCATAAAAGTGCATCCATCCATCATAAAAGTGCATCTATCATCATAAAAGTGCATCCATCCATCATAAAAGTGCATCTATCCATCATAAAAGTGCATCCATCCATCATAAAAGTGCATCTATCCATCATAAAAGTGCATCTATCATCATAAAAGTGCATCCATCCATCATAAAAGTGCATCTATCCATCATAAAAGTGCATCCATCCATCATAAAAGTGCATCTATCCATCATAAAAGTGCATCCATCCATCATAAAAGTGCATCCATCCATCATAAAAGTGCATCCATCCATCATAAAAGTGCATCTATCCATCATAAAAGTGCATCTATCCATCATAAAAGTGCATCTATCCATCATAAAAGTGCATATATCATCATAAAAGTGCATCTATCATCATAAAAGTGCATCCATCCATCATAAAAGTGCATCCATCCATCATAAAAGTGCATCTATCCATCATAAAAGTGCATCTATCCATCATAAAAGTGCATCTATCATCATAAAAGTGCATCTATCCATCATAAAAGTGCATCTATCCATCATAAAAGTGCATCTATCATCATAAAAGTGCATCTATCATCATAAAAGTGCATCTATCCATCATAAAAGTGCATCTATCCATCATAAAAGTGCATCTATCCATCATAAAAGTGCATCTGTCCATCATAAAAGTGCATCTATCATCATAAAAGTGCATCTATCATCATAAAAGTGCATCCATCCATCATAAAAGTGCATCTATCATCATAAAAGTGCATCTATCCATCATAAAGTGCATCTATCCATCATAAAAGTGCATCTATCCATCATAAAAGTGCATCTATCCATCATAAAAGTGCATCTATCATCATAAAAGTGCATCTATCATCATAAAAGTGCATCTATCCATCATAAAAGTGCATCTATCCATCATAAAAGTGCATCTATCATCATAAAAGTGCATCTATCCATCATAAAAGTGCATCTATCCATCATAAAAGTGCATCTATCATCATAAAAGTGCATCTATCCATCATAAAAGTGCATCTATCCATCATAAAAGTGCATCTATCATCATAAAAGTGCATCTATCATTATAAAAGTGCATCTATCATCATAAAAGTGCATCTATCATCATAAAAGTGCATCTATCCATCATAAAAGTGCATCTATCATCATAAAAGTGCATCTATCCATCATAAAAGTGCATCTATCCATCATAAAAGTGCATCTATCATCATAAAAGTGCATCTATCCATCATAAAAGTGCATCTATCCATCATAAAAGTGCATCTATCATCATAAGTGCATCTATCCATCATAAAAGTGCATCTATCCATCATAAAAGTGCATCTATCCATCATAAAAGTGCATCTATCATCATAAAAGTGCATATATCATCATAAAAGTGCATCTATCCATCATAAAAGTGCATCTATCCATCATAAAAGTGCATCTATCCATCATAAAAGTGCATCTATCCATCATAAATCTATCCATCATAAAAGTGCATCTATCCATCATAAAAGTGCATCTATCCATCATAAATCTATCCATCATAAAGTGCATCTATCCATCATAAAAGTGCATCCATCCATCATAAAAGTGCATCTATCCATCATAAAAGTGCATCTATCCATCATAAAAGTGCATCATATAACGGTATGTCAGACGAGTGTGACTGGTGTGTAATGTCGTAGGGTAAAGGTGTAGCGTAAACCTTTTGAACTGCGACAGGAACTTTCAACACTTTTTCCGAAAGTTCAATACAGAAGGTGATTAACCGGAAGCTTGATAATTTACTTTATAAAGTTTTAAATATGTATATTTTTCTTACACAAACACATCGATTCGCTTCAGAAGGTCTTTATTAACCCCTGGAGCCGTGTGGAGCAGTTATATGATGGATGGATGCACTTTTATGGACAGAAACATTCACTGCCATTATAAAGCTGGGAAGAGTCAGGATATGTTTAAATATAACTCTGTGTTCGTCTGAGAGCAGAATGTCAGACACACCTGAGATGAGCTGAGGGAGAGGAAATCATGGGCTGATATTGATTTGGGTGAACTATCCCTTTAAGCTCAATGATTTCAGTATACAGTAACCGCACACGTGTGCTGGAAATCATCAGTCATTGGAAAGAGAATCTACACACCAAAGAGCCGAAGCCAACGGTCCAGAAGTGCTCGTTTCTGACTTCAAGAACTCCATCCAGCGTGGACACCTGAAACACATGAGAATCAGTGTGTCCTGCCCAATGAAGGCCAGAGAGCTGAAGGTACAGCTGAGGGGTGACTGACCTCTCGCAGCAGTTTATCCAGCTGACCGATGACATGAGACGGCGTGGTCTGAGAGAAGAGAGAACAAGCATGAGCGTCTGCACACAGGCTTCATTAAAGGCATCACGTGAGCACACACACACACACCTGCAGCAGCACCTTCCCGCTGTACACACTCATGGGGTACATGGTGCCGAAGGTCATGAGGGCGATGACCACGGCGGACGCGGTGTCCATCGCATGATAGTTACTGCACAAAGACATCACGTGACTCGCAGACATCGCTCAACTCAGATATCAGAGGGGTCATTATTGAAAGCGGAGCTAAAGATGTAGTGCGCCGTCTCCTCACCTGATCTCGATGAGCATGTACGTGATGCCCAGAGCGAAGGCTCCGGCGAGGTTGATCAGCACAAACGGGTTCATTCTGGGCAGGAGGACGCTGCTGAGCGCTGGGATGAGTCCACACAGACTGCACACACACACTGCATCAGTCGCACGGTTTACCACACACATGACGGAGTGAGGTGCGTGCCTTACCTTCGGCTCAGATCGGCCACGTGTTCCTGAAGCCAGCTGGTGCTCGCAGCTGAAGACACACACACACACACACACACACACACGGCTCAGAGTCTGACGGACCGCAGGAGTCGGCCGGAGGAAAGCATCTTACCTTCAGACACAAAGACGAAGGGCTTGTTCTTCACAGACAGGAGAGTCAACAGATTGAAGAACAGAGCCACGAACGTCCCCACCAGCAGACGGCCCCTAAAACACACACACAGCCAATGAGAGAACCAGAAAATCCCATGGGAAGCTCAGCCTTTCCCAACGAATGAGGGCAGAAACCAGAGCTTTATCAGGACTGCACTGATGGACAAACAAATAAAACTGGGTCATACATTTAGAGCACTGAATAATGTTAATAAACCACATGTTCTTACTTCATAATTAGAGCTAGGGTTAGTTGTTTTATTTAATGTATGCATTATTTACAGTGATGACTACAGTGTGTAACGTGTGCTTCAGAATATCTCCAGAAGCTGTTTTGTGCAGAGTGAAGAGCCACTCCCACCTATTACATCATCACCACACTGGCCAATGAAGAGTTACACCTCGAAGAAGAGCCACACCCACCTATTACATCATCACCACACTGGCCAATGAAGAGTTACACCTCGAAGAAGAGCCACACCCACCTATTACATCATCACCACACTGGCCAATGAAGAGTTACACCTCGAAGAAGAGCCACACCCACCTATTACATCATCACCACACTGGCCAATGAAGAGTTACACATCGAAGAAGAGCCACACCCACCTATTACATCATCACCACACTGGCCAATGAAGAGTTACACTCAAGAAGAGCCACACCCACCTATTACATCATCACCACACTGACCAATGAAGAGTTACACCTCAAAGAAGAGCCACACCCACCTATTACATCATCACCACACTGACCAATGAAGAGTTACACCTCAAAGAAGAGCCACACCCACCTATTACATCATCACCACGCTGACCAATGAAGAGTTACACTCAAAGAAGAGCCCCACCCGCCTATTACATCATCACCACACTGACCAATGAAGAGTTACACCTCGAAGAAGAGCCACACCCACCTATTACATCATCACCACACTGGCCAATGAAGAGTTACACCTCGAAGAAGAGCCACACCCACCTATTACATCATCACCACACTGGCCAATGAAGAGTTACACCTCGAAGAAGAGCCACACCCACCTATTACATCATCACCACGCTGACCAATGAAGAGTTACACTTGAAGAAGAGCCCCACCCGCCTATTACATCATCACCACACTGACCAATGAAGAGTTACACCTCGAAGAAGAGCCACACCCACCTATTACATCATCACCACACTGGCCAATGAAGAGTTACACCTCGAAGAAGAGCCACACCCACCTATTACATCATCACCACACTGGCCAATGAAGAGTTACACCTCGAAGAAGAGCCACACCCACCTATTACATCATCACCACACTGACCAATGAAGAGATACATCTCAAAGAAGAGCCACTTTATACTATATCTACTGTATAAAGTGTGTAGAAATAAACGTGACGGGACTGGAGATCTGAATCTCAGAGAGCAAACAGATCCTCATCACTATGATCAGATGCTTTCTCAACTCATGTTTTCTCACTTCTGCTGTGTGTTTGTTCTGTATTATTACAAAGTGGGCGGAGCCCCATAGGCAAAGAACAATAAAGAACTTCATGTTGGTCTGTGTGTGTGTGTGTGTGTGTGTGTGTGTGTGTGTGTGTGTGTGTGTGGGGGTAATACTCACGTGTGAATCTCGGGCTGCTCCACGAAGCGCTCAACACTGAGAAGCAAACACACACACACACACACACACACACACAGAGAGAATGACTGCACAAGCATCTGGAGTCCTGCTGGATCACTGATGTCCTCATTAATAAACCTGGCTCTGCAGATTACAGATAATGTTGGCCCTTGAGCCGTTTCTCATGGGGACGTCTGTAAAAACACTGTGGGAGCTCAGTGATAAACTCATGACTAACTCATAAACTCCTCCTCTATCCCTTCAGAAGCGTCCGGTCTCATTCTACATGTCGTCTCTTCTTTTGGAGTCTCTCCATCATCACCCGACTCCGGTTTGATCATTAAAGACTGAACAGTGTG
>JAFJHK010000031.1:270000-277500 GCA_023029165.1 Gobiocypris rarus
GTATCAGTATCACCAATGAGACGCTTGAACAGAACTCTGAAGGGAGAAAGCAAGCACATGTATAATCGCAGTATAAAGCGGTCCTTACCCAAACGAGTACACCTGGCTGGGCTTCTTCATGGACACCCAGAAACTCAGCAAACATGTGATTAGACTGTGAGAGCGAGAGACAGCACACATTAGACAACCACGCCTTTCACAGTGATAAAGAAATCCTGAAGGGAGGCGTCTGAAACTCCCTTACAGCACAATCACCTCTTATACATCCAGACAAAACTTGATCCCTCATGTCATTAACATCTATGGCTTCAAATTCACGTCATAATCTTATGTTCTATAGTCTTATATGCTTGTTCTACTAACACTTGTTGAAGTCTGACTGAGCTTTGGCTCAAATCCGATATGATTATTTAACAAATCAGTTTTCCATCACCACATCAGATCAAATATGGGCCGTTTTGGGGTACTTTTCTAAGCAAATACCGGTATTTTAGATTATTTATTAGCAAAATTTTTAGCTAGATGTTTGTCCAATCACTTTAACATAAATAATAAGACTGAAAGAGTCATTATGAGCAATTCACTCAAAAGCTGACCGTCTGAATGAGTGAGTCATTGAGTTGATTCGTTCCATCAGATGACCGTTTTAATGAGTGAGTCATTGAGTCGATTCGTTCAAACACTGACCGACCATCTTAATGACAGTCATTGAGTCGATTCGTTCCATCGGATGACCGTTTTAATGAGTGAGTCATTGAGTCGATTCGTTCAAACGCTGACCGTCTGAATGAGTGAGTCATTGAGTCGATTCGTTCAAACACTGACCTTCGAAAGAGTGAGTCATTGAGTCAATTCGTTCCATCGGATGACCGTTTTAATGAGTGAGTCATTGAGTCTATTCGTTCAAACACTGACCGTCCGAATGAGTGAGTCATTGAGTCGATTCGTTCAAACACAGACCAACTATCTTAATGAGTGAGTCATTGAGTCGATTCGTTCCATCGGATGACCGTTTTAATGAGTGAGTCATTGAGTCTATTCGTTCAAACACTGACCGTCCGAAAGAGTGAGTCATTGAGTCGATTCGTTCCATCGGATGACCGTTTTAATGAGTGAGTCATTGAGTCTATTCGTTTAAACACTGACCGTCCGAATGAGTGAGTCATTGAGTCGATTCGTTCAAACACAGACCAACTATCTTAATGAGTGAGTCATTGAGTCGATTCATTCCATCGGATGACCGTTTTAATGAGTGAGTCATTGAGTCTATTCGTTCAAACACTGCCCGTCCGAATGAGTGAGTCATTGAGTCGATTCGTTCAAACACAGACCAACTATCTTAATGAGTGAGTCATTGAGTCGATTCGTTCCATCGGATTACCTTCCGAATGAGTGAGTCATTGAGTCGATTCGTTCCATCGGATGACCGTTTTAATGAGTGAGTCATTGAGTCTATTCGTTCAAACACTGACCGTCCGAATGAGTGAGTCATTGAGTCGATTCGTTCAAACACAGACCAACTATCTTAATGAGTGAGTCATTGAGTCGATTCGTTCCATCGGATGACCGTTTTAATGAGTGAGTCATTGAGTCTATTCTCAAAAACTGCCATCTGAATGAGTAAGTCATTGAGGCGATTCGTTCAAACAGCTGACCATCTTAATGAGTGAGTCATTGAGTCTATTCGTTCAAACACTGACCGTCCGAATGAGTGAGTCATTGAGTCGATTCGTTCAAACACAGACCAACTATCTTAATGAGTGAGTCATTGAGTCGATTCATTCCATCGGATGACCGTTTTAATGAGTGAGTCATTGAGTCTATTCGTTCAAACACTGCCCGTCCGAATGAGTGAGTCATTGAGGCGATTCGTTCAAACACTGCCCGTCCGAATGAGTGAGTCATTGAGGCGATTCGTTCAAACAGCTGACCATCTTAATGAGTGAGTCATTGAGTCGATTCGTTCAAACACTGACCGTCCGAATGAGTGAGTCATTGAGTCGATTTGTTCAAACGCTGACCGTCTGAATGAGCGAGTCATTGAGTCGATTCGTTCAAACGGCTGACCATCTTAATGAGTGAGTCAATGAGTCGATTCATTCAAACGGCTGACCGTCTCAATGAGTGAGTCCGTGAGTCGATTCGTTCAAACACTGACCGTCTGAATGAGTCATTGAGTCGATACGTTCAAACGCTGACCATCTTAATGAGTGAGTCATTGAGTCGATACGTTCAAACGCTGACCGTCTGAATGAGCGAGTCATTGAGTCGATTCGTTCAAACGGCTGACCATCTTAATGAGTGAGTCAATGAGTCAATTCGTTCAAACGGCTGACCGTCTTAATGAGTGAGTCATTGAGTCGATACGTTCAAACGCTGACCGTCTCAATGAGTGAGTCATTGAGTCGATTCGTTCAAACGGCTGATTCATTCAGGAATGAGGCAGTCGTCTATGAACAGGTTTGATTCAATCAATTCGTATAAACGCTGAATCGTTCAGTAACACACTGTTGCTGTGAGATGCGTTATGGTTCTGATGTGATCTTGGAAATATTGCAGCTGAAATAGAACAAAAACACTCAATATTGCGTCTAAAATGACAATGTTAATTAATTGTTTATTGAATTGTCATATGAAATCAGTCACAGTTTCAGTCGTGATACTATTCAGCACTCTTGGTCATGTGATGTAGTTTATATGTTATAAATAACATCCACATTTTGAATGTTTTCCGCAGTGTGTAACTGAGTTTCTCAGTGTGAGCGGCGCTCATTTGTTATGATTTCTGCGCGAGCCTCAACAGCGCAACCTTAATATACCAGTTCATTATATATTATACATTATTATCCACTAGCGATCGCCACTTACACTGATTGAGTGCTGAATTATTCTTGCATTTTGATTCCCTAGATATCTTTTTTGTGTTTTTGATGCTTTAAATCAGGATACTTGTCCGGTTGGGCAAGCAAAATTCTCTTTCACTTGCCCTTGTACATCATTAACATCAGAAACACAAGTGTGCAACAGACTCATATATAAAGTCTCAATATGAGAAATGTCACTTACCTGAAGAGATCGAAGATGGTGAGGTATGTGTACGCGGTTAAGGCTGAAACAGAAGACAGATATGGTGATTGTTAGAAGGCTCTGAGATGGCGAACGGGAACATGGTTCGTGTAACAATAGCAACACATTATTAGCGGTTTGATAACGTAGTCGAGCAAAGGCTAATCATAATAATTACCGCTATGTGTCTGACATTTTAGAGAGCAGACTTATTTTACTTCTTGTAAAAAGGGGCATTATAGGACCTCTTTAAATTTTTCTGGTGATCAAAGATGCATTTTAACGGATACAAATATTGACTACAGGGGGGCTTTAAAAAAAGAGCCAGAGCAAATTCTTTGCATTGTATCGTCAATAAAGGAAACCCATATCAGTGCACTCTATTAGTCCAAACTCATGGTGACATTTAACCTACGCTTCGTCCTGCTTTCTGCTCATCGTCCCCATTCACAAACCTGCCATCCAGGAAAACAAGAGGCATTATTACAACAACTCCTACACTCAAACTACTTAAATGACTGGGTAATATTTTCAAATCATTGCTTAAAACAAACGGGAAAACATCATAAAATAAGCACATGATCTGATACTGTATCTCAGTTGCAGGTTTTTATGTAACGTCATAACCAGCCCGTCGTCAAACTCTAAATCTGTCCTTAAATGCTCATACGCCAGTGTCCACACACACACACACACACACACACACACACACGATCGGTGCAGAGGCCGAGCTGAAAGCCTACGGGACAGACAGAAATCAGTGGCGTAATGACAGATGAGAAATGCTGGAATAAACCCCGGAGCGCGACACAGAAGCCACGCACCCGTGTAGAGCCAGTGTGCAGATTAAGGTGACTTGTGTATGTTTACAGAGCCAATCAATGAAGAAGAGGAGATGAAGACGCAGCGGTAAACCAAGCCAGGATCTTTAGCTGAATATTTAATAACATCTACAGGCCAGAGCATCACAACACATTTGATCGCCCTCGAACCCTGACCTTCAGCCGTCTCACTGAGGCCTCATGGGAAGCCAGCGCCATTAGAAGCACTCAGCGCGGGCCGCTGAGGCGAAACACACGAGAAGCGCGGCCGGCGAGGCAGTGGCCCCGGGTGGGTATCGGCTTTCTCTGCTAGCTGGTACTTTCGGTAAAGAAGATTTGCAAACTGCAGCGCTCAGCTGTCATGGAGTTCAGGAACACGCATCGAGCGGCTCGGCTCGGGTGTCTGTCAACGCGGCACATTAAAATAACAATAGATAGCTCCAGATGTAAACTAAAAGCTTTATTGACAAACTACAAACTAACACCTGGCGGGGAAACGGAAACCGGTGGGAGGAAGTGGCGATGCGGAGGAGTAAACTGAGAGCGGCCCAAAGACTGCAGCTCCTGCGATATAACATTGGCTCAGCACTGCAATAACAACATCCCAGAACCAGACCATGACACAACATCTACAGCACTGACCACAGCACAGTCACATCCAGGGCACTGACCACAGCACAGTCACATCTACAGCAATGACCACAGCACAGTCACTTCCACAGCACTGACCACAGCACAGACCACAGCACAGTCAAATCCACAGCACTGACCACAGCACAGTCACATCCACAGCACTGACCACAGCACAGTCACATCCACAGCACTGACCACAGCACAGTCACATCCACAGCACTGACCACAGCACAGTCACTTCCACAGCACAGTCACATCCACAGCACTGACCACAGCACAGTCACATCCACAGCACTGACCACAGCACAGTCACATCCAGGGCACTGACCACAGCACAGTCACATCTACAGCAATGACCACAGCACAGTCACTTCCACAGCACAGTCACATCCACAGCACTGACCACAGCACAGACCACAGCACAGTCAAATTCACAGCACTGACCACAGCACAGTCACATCCACAGCACTGACCACAGCAGTCACATGCACGGCAATGACCACAGCAGTCACATCCACAGCAGTCACATCCACAGCACTGACCACAGCACAGACCACAGCACAGTCAAATCCACAGCACTGACCACAGCACAGTCACATCCACATCACTGACCACAGCACAGTCACATCCACAGCACTGACCACAGCAGTCACATGCACGGCACTGACCACAGCACAGTCACATCCACAGCAGTCACATCCACATCACTGACCACAGCACAGTCACATCCACAGCACTGACCACAGCACAGACCACAGCACAGTCACATCCACAGCACTGACCACAGCACAGTCACATCCACAGCACTGACCACAGCACAGTCACATCCACAGAATTGACCACAGCACAGTCACATCCACAGCACAGTCACATCCACAGAACTGACCACAGCACAGTCACATCCACAGCACAGTCACATCCACAGCACTGATCACAGCACAGACCACAGCACAGTCACATCCACAGCACTGACCACAGCACAGTCAAATCCACAGCACTGACCACAGCACAGTCACATCCACATCACTGACGACAGCACAGTCACATCCACAGCACAGTCACATCCACAGCACTGACCACAGCACAGTCACATCCACAGCACAGTCACATCCACAGCACAGTCACATCCACGGCACTGACCACAGCACAGTCACATCCACAGCACAGTCACATCCACAGCACAGTCACATCCACAGCACAGTCACATCCACAGCACAGTCACATCTAAAGCACTGACCACAGCACAGTCAAATCCACAGCACTGACCACAGCACATCCACAGCACTGAACACAGCAGTCACATCCACGGCACTGACCACAGCACAGTCACATCCACAGCAGTCACATCCACATCACTGACCACAGCACAGTCACATCCACAGAACTGACCACAGCACAGTCACATCCACAGCACAGTCACGTCCACATCACTGACCACAGCACAGTCAAATCCACAGCACTGACCACAGCACAGTCACAATCACAGCACTGAACACAGCAGTCACATCCACGGCACTGACCACAGCACAGTCACATCCACATCACTGACCACAGCACAGTCACATCCACAGCACTGAACACAGCACAGTCACATCAACGGCACTGACCACAGCACAGTCACATCTACAGAACTGACCACAGCACAGTCACATCCACACCACAGCACAGTCACATCCACGGCACTGACCACAGCACAGTCACATCCACGGCACTGACCACAGCACAGTCACATCCACAGCACAGTCACATCCACACTGACCACAGCACAGTCACATCTACCACACTGACCACAGCACAGTCACATCCACGGCACTGACCACAGCACAGTCACATCCACGGCACTGACCACAGCACAGTCACATCCACGGCACTGACCACAGCACAGTCACATCTACCACACTGACCACAGCACAGTCACATCCACGGCACTGTCCACAGCACAGACACAACCACAGCACTGGCCACAGCACAGCACAGTCACATCCACGGCACTGACCACAGCACAGTCACATCCACGGCACTGACCACAGCACAGTCACACCCACGGCACTGACCACAGCACAGTCACATCCACGGCACTGGCCACAGCACAGTCACATCTACAGCACTGACAACAGCACAGTCACATCGACAGCAGTGACCACAGCACAGTCACATCTACAGAACTGACCACAGCACAGTCACATCCACAGCACAGTCACATCTACAGCACTGACCACAGCACAGTCACATCCACGGCACTGACACAGCACAGTCACATCCATGGCACTGTCCACAGCACCATCACATCCACAGCACTGGCCACAGCACAGCACAGTCACATCCACAGCACAGTCACATCCACGGCACTGACCGCAGCACAGTCACATCCACGCACTGATCGCAGCACAGTCACATCCACGGCACTGACCACAGCACAGTCACATCCACGGCACTGACCACAGCACAGTCACATCCACGGCACTGACCACAGCACAGTCACATCCACGGCACTGTCCACAGCACAGTCACCTCCATAGCACTGACCACAGCACAGTCATATCCACGGCACTGACCACAGCACAGTCACATCCACATCCACGGCACTGAGCACAGCACAGTCACACGGCACTGACCACAGCACAGTCACATCCACGGCACTGACCACAGCACAGTCACATCCACGGCACTGACCACAGCACAGTCACATCCACGGCACTGACCACAGCACAGTCACACCACGGCACTGACCACAGCACAGTCACACCCACGGCACTGACCACAGCACAGTCACATCCACGGCATTGACCACAGCACAGTCACATCCACGGCACTGTCCACAGCACAGTCACCTCCATAGCACTGGCCACAGCACAGTCACATCCATAGCACAGTCACATCCACAGCACTGACCACAGCACAGTCACATACACAGCACAGACCATAGCACAGTCACATCCACAGCACTGACCGCAGCACAGTCACATCCACAGCACAGTCA